>JAPDSC010020307.1:0-15224 GCA_026290005.1 Latrodectus geometricus | reverse complement strand
AATTTTAGTTGTGCCTTTGAATAATAAATTAAGCTCAGAAACTGGAGAATACTTGCAGATCATATACTTTATTTCATTTGAAATGTCGCACTTAAAGTTGAATGTACACGAGCTTGTAGCATTTATAAAATTAATTGTAAACTCCTTTAATTACATTTTACCATTTCTGAAATATATCATGCTTCCCTCCTTCATGCAAAAGGAGTTTCAAGGCCATTAATAATTCATGAAAATGACATTTCTAAATTATAGTTTTTCTTTGGGATATTTCTGTGAGCCAGTCTTTAAAAATGTAACCATCTTGAATGTTGTCTCTTTGAAACTAATATGACAGAAATTGATTTTTTTTTATTCTTTTGTTGTTATCTTTGAAATTAAAATGTATATTTTTTCTTTTAATTTTTTAATAATTGATAAATTTGTGTAATTATAAATTAATGAATATATAGCAAAGAGTAAATTGTGAACAGTTATCATCTATATAAAAGTATTTGAACAATAAGAAAATTTATTTTTTAGTGAAATAACAAAATAAGTAATTCAGTTTAGCAAAACATCACTTGAAAGCAGTACAACAAAGATAAATTAATTTTTTTTTACTTGCAACATAGTGACAAAAAGAATAGTTGGTTCATATCCAATAGGTTTATGTAAACATAATTTCGTTATTTATTACAAATAAACGTATATTATTTGAATATGTATTATATATAAAAGTGGTCATTGACTATTCAAATGAAAAGTATATTTTAATTTATAAAAAAAATTTGAGTTATTAAAAATTTAAGAAAAGCAGTAATCAAAGCTTAGTTTTTATTATTTTAAGATTTAGATTTTAAGCAATCAAATAAAAATTATATATCAATATTTTCAAAATTTTGAAAAAATTATAAAAAGCATATAGAGAATATTCATAAAATATATTTTATTATAAGTTTTTATTATAAGTTTTATTATAAGTTTTTATTATAAGTAAAAAGAATTATAAGCTTAGATTGAATTGCTGCAATTTAATATGCAGTCTGAAATAACGAATTTGTATTTTTCAATGATTTATGTTAAAGAACATTTATATATTTGTTTTACATAAAAAATTTTAATTATCATTCTTTAAATCTCATCATATTTAAACAGTAATTGTTTGATACAATGCAGTAGAATACATAATTTTTATTAAAAATATCGTCCAATATTCTAAGTAATGAAAAATATCTGTCTTGCATTTTCAACCTTATTAGAATCTTGATTACTTTAATTGCAGATTATCCAAAAATATTAGTTTGGGGAAAAAGTGATCCATTATTTTTTCGGTAGACGTCTGTAGTGTCTCGTGAGGTATCTATCAAACAATTTCAAATTTATGCTCATTGGAAAGGTGACATTTGACACTAAAATATTCTCTTGCGGTTTTTTATTTGATTAATTCAGTTATGAGCACAAGGTTTTAAAAATAGAAGACAACAAACAGAAAATTTGATACATTTTAGTTTTTCTTTTACAATGGCGAAAATGCTAACCAGGTGGCTAAAATTGTGAAAGGTGTTTATCGTCCTATATATGACTGTAACAACCAGTTACGCACAATTTTGGTTTCGTTGATTCCATTTGGGTATTTGGATGCTAAAGATGCACCTCGTATGGATACAGTATCGTCGAGAATGTATATAAAATATCAAAAATTATCAAACTTGACAGCATGTCAGCAGTCGTAGCTTCGCACAAGACCTAAAAATCTACATGAAAACTGTTTTAAACCTTTTTACAAAGCGAATCTGAAAGAAGTTACAAAAAGTTCTCGTAAAAAGTAATGGATTTCTTTTTCCCCAACCTAATATTATGGGAGTGAATAAATGATCTATTTTTCAAGTCATAACTAAAGTGCTAAAAGATTTTTTGCAACTTTCTTTGCCACCTCTTTCTAGTCACATTAAATGCAGCAACACATGTTTTATTCAATAAAAATGGTATGGGAGGAAGTTCTTCCCATATGTTTAAATAATCGTATATAATTTCAACCGCATATCCTGTAATTAATTTCAGTGTTTAATGATAAACCGATTATAATTATTTATATTTAAATACATTATCTGCATATATTTATCTATCCTTGAGGAAGTTTGTCTTATGTGATCTAAAAGTGATCTTCCTTTCAATCATGAAATATTTTAACTTGGTAAAAAGAGAATATTATTTATTATATAATTCTATCTCAGTTTAAGTAACATGAAGTACATCAAAGAGAGCAAATGCAGTACGAGTATCTGGGTCTAAATATTTCCAAACAACTGTCAGAATAAATATACCAAGTAATATAGTGCTTCAAATAGAAAATAAAATCCCTATTAGTTCAATTGGATTAATGACAGCTACAATTTAAATGATGAACTCAAACTCTATCAGCTCTATTAGGATGGCTTATAGGATTTCCAACTAACTTGATTTAGGTGTTTTTTTCTTTCCCATTTTTACTTGAAAACACTTCTCCGCAATGCAGTAGATTTCTTGATAGTCAAATGTTGTAATAAAACATTAGATTGTAATTCTAGGAATTTAAATTCCTCTAAACCTTCACATTTATTATTGTTAAAATACTGTTCTTCGAAACTAAAGGCATAGGTTTCACCTAGACACCATTGAAGGACGAGAGATAAGCGCTCAAAATTTTTATTTTGATTATAGTTCTAAATTTCAATTTATAAGTAATATACTGGGAATTTCCTTATTTGCCTCTTAAGATACACGATTAAGATGTATTATCTATGAAAAATTTAAATATTAGGATATTTAAAAATCCTTGATGCGCTTGCCACAGAACAATATTCAAGTTGGGAGAGGAAATTTTGTTATTGTATAATGGATATTTGAGTTGTCCACTATTCAGTTTCAAAATTTCCTCTCTCTGCATGAATACTTTTCAGTAGGGGATGATGTCATTGGAACTGAGCATATATTACGAAAGAAATATGACACTAAATGCAAAAAGTATCTATGAATGAAGGAATATTTTCCATTTTGAGAGCAAAATAGAAAATACAAGGCAACAAAACTGGCAAAGGATAAAATAAATATCATGTTACTTAAAAAAACTCACTGGCAGTGATTAATAGATTCAAGTACAGAAAGAATGTATTATACTTAAAAACTGTATAACACCATTTGGAACAATCATTGAAAACGAGAGAAAATCTTATGTCTTGAAAGAAGTACGAAACAATATAAGTTATTATAAAACTGGTAAAAAGTTAAAAGAATCATCATGTAGCTTAACGAGGACAATTTGATGATTTAAAGCGTTAAAGAATCAAAGTTAAAGATGCTACATTAATTTAACTAATTAAAATTAACCCAATTAATCAAAAGGAGTAAAAAGGGGAAAAATAAGGTAACTATATTAAAATTTTAGATTAAGGAAATAAATTCTGAACCATTTAATAAAATTGAGCTTTGTATACAAAAGCATATGGAGAAATTCTTTAAGAAAAATTATCCCAAAAGTCTAAAAGTCAGTCAAAAATAACATCTTATTTTGTAAACTATTTTGTTCAAAAATATATATTAAACTTTTGAATATTTTAAAGTGTTTTAAGAAATTTAAATATCTTTCTGATTCTTTACTAAGGAATTTTATCATCAATTTGTTGTTTATTTGTTGTTACATCAGACAAATACTATTTAGAAGATATTGCATGGAATAATTTTTTTTATAAATTATTTATGAGCTAAAATATATATCTAATATTAAATGTGTAAAATCAAAAAATACTGTTTGAGAACAAAACACTTCTACATATGTAAAATAAACTAAAATATTGTATTTCATATCAACAATATTTTTTAGTCTATTTACAATATGTGCGCAATTTACAAAAATTTACTTAAGAAATATTTCCTAAGAAAAAGTCAGTTAAAATTTATAATAAACACGAAAATTTCTTACTTTTTATTAACTAATTAGTATTCTCTTTATAAACAGCATTAATAAAAAATATGGAATCAATAATGACCTATAAAAAGATACATTAAGAAAATATTATTTAAAAAATTTATATTTATCAACGATATCGATAGATATATATTTATACAATACATATCAATTGGAATGCGTAATTAAGTAAATATAATTTTATTTGGATATTTTATGTTTGATATTGAATGAAAAATTGTGATTTTATCTTATGTGTCTTCTTTTCCTTTACTAATATAGTAAAAAGTTAAAGAAAATGATAATTTTATATATGTTTTTAACCTGTTTATTTTTTTATTATTGTAATTAATTTCATACATAATTTCTCATTATCACCTTCCACTATTTTCAAACGTTATGCTATTTTTTTAATCAAATCCTGTAGGAAACAGATTATCAAACTGAATCCCATTTTAAAATCAATTCCTTTCGTTTTATTTCCATTACTTCAAAGCAAGCAACAGTAAAGAACAAGAACTAAAATCAAACATAGTCAATTCAAATCTCCGACACGAATTATTTTCCTTTACACGATCGCTGTATTTTTTTCATCTTCCTCTCTTAGAGTTAAATTGACTTCGACAACTTCGCTTTCTAAATACAGGAAGAGCCTTGCGATCAGAATTCATTAAACTCACAATGCTCTAGTACTTTTCTGATTCTATTTTCATTGGAAAGGGAGGAGGAGCTAGTGAGGAAAAGAGTACTTTGAAAGCAAACACATTCCCACCAGTTGTTCCTAAGGAAACAGAGTTACGTGCCTCTCGAAATCAAAATAAACTGGACACGCCTCCATTAAAGTCAAAGGAAATGCGACCAGAAGAATCAGCCGAGCGTCCGGGATGTAATTACTGCTACGCAAATCTTGGTGGAAGAAATGGGGAGATGCTAAGAAAATTCATTTTACAATCAATGTTGCTCGCAGCGGATACCAAAGCCAGAAGCATGATAATCAAAGTAAAAGCATTCATTCAATTCCCAACACTGATGTCTTTTCTTTTAACATTTTTTTTTCTTTACATTATTATTTCTCTTATTTTGTGATTTCATTAACTCGAAACGGAATATTGGAAGCGAGATCTTTATTTTAAGAAATAGGGTTAAAAATAATTTATTGTAAGAGAGGAGGGGTATCAAAACGAATACAGGGTATGCATGGGATACATCGCTAATGGTGCTTCATCAGTTTTGTCATTTCAAGCTCTCCATCGAAATGGATGAGCTCCCATTTCCATCTTTCTTTCCCCTTCCAGTTCACTTATTCAAAGTAATTTCGAAAAAAAGGAACATTTCTCGTGTAATGATGAAGATGAGGATTTATTGACTTCATATTCTTACGATATATGGGGCAAAGGAGATTTCGGTACGATTTTTAACTTAGAGATCACATGGAAGTATCGTTATTTTAAATCTAATTTGTGTTCAAATATAGAAAATATTAGAAAAGAATCGGTTTTAAATTAAGCTGAAGTTGTAGAAAAATAATTAATTTGCATTATTTTTGACTGTTATTGATCTCGAACTTATAATGGCAGGAGAAAATATTCATATAGAACTTAATGGAGGAGGTGACTTTTTATTTTAATCACAATGTAAATAGAATTATTAATGATGCATAAAATATTGATTTTCTACAAGTAAAAATAAGTAAAAGAAAATCCAGTGTTTTATTATAAAAACAAAAGCTCATCATATTTTAAATTCTTCGATAATAACTGAAATATGAACTTACTTTTTATGAACATAAAAAGTATTGTTAATATATCGAAAAGATATTGTCGGCCAATTTTTATTCAGACTAACAGTTAACAGATTTGTGTGCACAACATTTTCATAATTCAAGTTCTAAATGAATGACTATAGTCATTCTTTATCCACATTTAAAGTATTTCTTTTAATCGGTTTGATTATTTTCATATTTTTATATTCAAGTATTTCCCATTAAGATCTTATGATTTATATTTATTTGGTTATGATTCAAATAAAAACAACACACTTAATATTAATTTATAAGAATGATTAATGTAAAGATATATCATTCAATTCTAATTCTAATCAATTTAGAAGGTAATAACGTTTCCGCAGAAAATTTGCATTTATTCATGTCAGTTTTCCAATCAACACTTGAATTTTCTCCTGAAATAAAATAGTGAACTGATTGTTATTATATAGTGATCAATTTGTTGAAAACTTAAATAATTTCAATTCAAGTTTTTTTAACATTTTAAGTGGGTTGGAAATACATTTTTTTAGAAACTTTATTGACTAATAATTGAACAATTTAAACGCAGATTAATCCACGTTATTACGAGGGGTATCTGTGAAAGGGAAAAATGCAATCAAAATATTAAGAAAATGTGATTTTAAAATTGAAAGTGATATTAATGATAAGATTTTACACCTCATTTTTTTTAAATATAAAATTTTTTTCTATGTTAATGTAATATAAAATACTATTCTAATTGTTAAAATATAACTTTTTAAATATAAAATGTCATCTCATCTCTCTATTATTACGTTTATGTATCTGTTAACATTATTTTCTTAACCTATAAGAATGTTTAAAAGTTAAGAAAATGATATTCGGAAATCATATTTACAAGTTAAGCTCTTATTATATCTAAATTAATAGTAAACAAACAATCCTTTACAAATTAAGCTAACAAGGAAAAGGAGTTATTTAATGAAACTTTTTAGCAAATATTAGAAATATTAAAAAATATTATTTTATTAAATTTCCTAAATACAACTACGTTGCATTAAACTTGTTATACTTATTTCTTAAGTTATGTTAACGATTGAAATTGAGTGGTTTTAATGCTCAAAGTTTATAATTCAGTTAAAAAAATCAATAAATTTAAATAAATATATGTGTGTGTATTTTACATACAAAAATAAAATATATTTTAAAGCATATATCTCCAAAATAAATTAATTGATGACAGGATATTTTTTGTTATCTGTCTTATATTTATTTGTTGCTAAATAGTTACAACTGAAATTTACAAAATGCTTATATTTAAATTCCATTAGTATAAAATGAATTCAAATACACAAATGGTTATGAAAACAATGGAAATATCTGTAAAAAATGCGACAAAAATGCTGTTTGTAAGAAATAAAATATAATGTAAGTACTAAATTTTTAATATAAAAAAACATATAACATTTTAGTGTGAAGTAGCATCAGCTAAATTATTTGCTAGACCTCAAAGATTTCCAAAGATCTCAAATTATAGGGATTATACTTGGTGACGTATCTGTGAAAAAGGCATTTCAGCCTTCATATGATTATACATGTAAAGAATCAAACATCATGACAAAATACACATAGCATTTCAAGATTTCATATTTTAAAATTCTTGCATATACAGAAAAAATTAAAAAAGTCCAATGAATTTGAAGCAGAATCAATGATACAGGAAACAATGAATTCCTGGTCAATATTTCATTCAAATGCAAATGATTGAATGCTACTAATAGATACTGAGTAATGAGTAAAAGATTAAATCTGTTGTGACATGGTTTGTTAAGTGGCTGAAAGATCTATCAATGCTATGCATACAATATGGCTGTCATCACATGTAGTGGTGCAAAATGTTGAGTGTCTTCGGTCCGCTATTCCTTCCTGCATAAACCATTACAGATACGCATCACAGTTCTTTGGTTTCGTCCAACAAGATCACCTCTACGAGACATAGTTGACAGCTTAAACAAATAATAATAATAATAATAATAAATCACACGAAAAAAAGAATTTTCATGACAACCATTTCTTTCTTTTTATGTAGTGCTTGCATGTGGCATGGATATCTGCCTTGTTTTTACATATGATTGGTATACTACTTAACTGTAAATTCATGATGTAAGTCTCACATGATATGCACATTTTCCCCAGGGCATTTTGGATGGCCAGCATAGTATTTAAATTATTTCAGCTTCATTTTGATTTTCTCATAAATTTAATTTTCTTGGGTTAAACCATATCATATTTCAATGACAATATTACCATATTTTAACATATAAAAATGATTATTTTATTGATGACGGCATTTTTGTCTTAAAAATATCCTTACATTTTTTAAAACAAAATTCTATTAAAATTAATAAACGTTTATTAATAAAAATAATATTCTTAGGATTATTAATAATGGCCTTATTTTATAGCCCATACAGCCCTATAGTGTATAAAGCCACCTTTCCGGTCCAAGGCTGCTTGTTGGGCTACTTCCCACCTGTCTCAACCAAAATTGTTTCTTTTATATTGGATCATCCATTTAAAAATTATTTTAGATCGAACCTCTCTTCCTGCATCCATCAAGTGACCACATATGCAATATTCTTGTAGGATCAATTTGTTTAATTCATGGGATGTGTCCAGTCAATCATCAACGCCTCTTTTAAAGGTCATTTGTAATAGGATTGTATTTTGTTTATTCATGTAAACTATTATTAGTAACTTTTATGGCTAATTAATTTGAAAAATGTTTTTGTAACTTTGTTTGGAATGCACTAATTTTGTTTTCCTGTAATTTGGATTCTTTCGAAAATTTAAATTCATATAATATATTAAAAAATCAATACCAGGATATTTGATAATTTTTAAACAAATTAAAATACTGCTAAGATAATAATACATTTCTAAAATATTCTTATTTACTATACCCCAATTTTAAACATTTTCACAGAAATTTTTTAAATATTAATAGTCATTACGTTATTTTTAATAATGTAGAAACGTTTAAATATACATAAAATATTACAGCAAAAATGTTTTAAGAAAACTGGGAAAATATTGATTTTGGAATAATAATTTTTTCAATTTTTTCTAATCTTTTGAAAATAATTTATTCAATTAGTAGAATTTTCTTCGTAGTACTGTATTAAAATATTTTAAACGTTTTACTAAGAAACTCAAAAAATTATTATTTATTTATTTATTTATTTTTTGAATCCCAAAAAAAAATTTGCTAAGCATTTCTTGAATAATATGTTATTTTTAATGTAGGTTTATTTTGTTAAAAATTTATTTTCACCGTTTTAATAGGTAAATATAGTTATTTTTACAAAAACACTTCATTTTTTTAAAGAAATTTGGGATTTTATGGATTTTTTCACTTGTGGAAAATATTACTTAAATGGATAATCTTTCTTATATTTGTTACTCTTAACAAAATATTTTAATTTACCTTAGAAGTTAAATTGGTTAAAGATTTTTGGAGAGTTTGTTATAGGGTTAAAAAAATTATGGATTTTTTTCTTCTATTTTTAGTATTTTATTCTCAATATGCTTTGCATAAAGTTAGTCTTAAACACAATCTAAAACATAATGAAAACATTTTTTATTTGCTTATTTCCTCCGAAATATTTATGTTCCCTAGAAGAGAATAGTTCTAATTATAGTCAAAATGATCATTATAATAATTGTACTCGTTTTTAAAAAACAAAAAATATTATTTCCTTAATATTTTCGCTTCTTTAAACAGGTACAATTATTTGAAGATTAGTCATTATGCTTATCAAAATATTTTAAGAGTTGCAAACACCATCTTCATGCTAAATAATAACATTTGAATTTACCAAAATTACTTTTAATCAATTTTAATATCACTAAGTAGGTCAAAAATATATTTAAATTTGTAAATTATTGAGCTATGGGCTAAAAATATAATTAATATGATTTTTCGTTTTTTAAACAAGAGAAGTTTATAGTTCAGAATTTTCACATTAAATCATTGATAAACATGCTTTCATTAAATGGTTGTTCAATATTTGTTTTTATTTTTTGTTGAGTTCTTAGATTACACACACACACATATATATTAAAGTATTATATGTTTAAAAAATCTTTTTGTTTATTTAAAAAGAGAACTAAAACGAAAGAAATTTTTCTTGGTGGAAGTTAGAAAATATTATACATTTGATATGATTTTTTCCAAATTTTTAAAATAACAAGATTTTTTTAGGTATTATAAGTTTTAATTGTCAAGAGAAATTCCACCTCTGACATATTCATGTGACATTTATAGCAAAGGAAACATTGAGTTTTGTAATTTGATAGCAGTCATTCACTCTGAGTGGATGTTGAAGCTATTAGTGTAAACCATTTTATTCAGTACATTAGATGAAGGTGTTTAAAATTATTACTTGAACAAATTTTTTTCTTATGTATGAGTGAAGAAGAGGAAATCCCTTCTTAACGATGCAATAAAATATCTGGGTTGGAGTGTTATGCGTTTAACACTCATAATGGATTCTCATCTTAGTAATTCATATTATCTGAAGGTTTGATTTTTCTTTCCTGAGAATTGACTTTTATAATCAAGCAGCAATTGCTAATTAATAAAACTGATACTGAAAGTTTCGGTTTTTAAAATACAGCTTGAAATTTTATATTCTTCATATATTCGGGTATTTTTTTTTTTTTGTCAGTGGTCTGATCTTTTTAATAAAAAACATAATTTATCACTTTTATGAAGATGTAATTATCAACAACCAAATAATTTAATTTGCAAACTTTTTAATTAAACAGTGGTCCACACTATTTATTTAAAAAGTTTGCAAATTAAATTATTAGTTTAAATTACTAGATTAAATTATTAATAAAAAGTTTGCAGATTGAAATATCTTTTTCAAATCGTATAACATTTTATAAAATTTTTTGACTTAAAATTCTGTGCTCATATGTACATCAAAAAAAATTAATAAATCGAACAGTATATATTTATGAACACTTTAAAATATTAATACTTTTTGTCTATAAATCTTCATATTTCAAAGCATTTAGGAAAAGCTTAAGTAAAAAATAACTATGTGATTTATTATAAATCCAAGACGAGTTTCAGATATTTATTTTGATTTTTTACAAATTCTCTGTAAATAGATATTCTGAAAGATTATTGTATTTTAATGATATTCTCACAATTATTTCTACCATCTAAGCTATGAAGACATATCAAAATAGAGATAATGTGAGTTATTATCATTAAACTCCCTCAATACATCTCAGGAGTCTATTAATGTGTCTACGGATATGAATCCACGTCATACATCGATATCCTTGATCTCTTTATGAGCTTCATTTCTATAGAGTCACGAACCATTCTGACATTTTGATGTGTTGCACATGACATGGAATTGTTCGACCATCTCTGATACACGGACGTGAATTGGGAAGATATGACAGATACATCTTATGTACATTTCATATTCCTCTTTAACACAAACTATGCTGTTTGAATTTAAGATCTTCGAGAAAGAAAATCAAGTTTAATCAGGAATAACTTTTTATTTAAATTAAGTTTTTTCTAAAGAATTTCTTTCGCGTAAATAAAAATAAGAATTCAAATATATAGAAATTCTATTACTAATTTAAATCACTTATCATCTTAATAAAAAATACTTATAAATTTATTATTAATGAGATATATATCATATTATTTATCATACAAATCGATTATATTTATAAAAAAAATATTATTCTAAAGAGCCACAAAAATTATTAAGTCAAGAAAATTTCAAAATTTGGTGAAACTGTAGAAATCAATTTCAATGTTTTAAAAAATTTTAAAACTGAAATTTTAGGATGAATTACATTTTTATGGTTATTTTATTAGACAGAGTAAAATGTATTGCATGATAATTTAAAATTTGAAACTGTATAATGTTGCTATTTTTTATAAAATTTTATAAACATAATTTTTAAATAAGTGATGTTGAAAACAAATCATCATTTTTATACTTAGAAGTAAAAATATTGTTTCCCATGTAGCAACAGTATTTTAACAATCCTTCTGTAAAAAAGTATAAACTTGATTGTGTGAATATAAATTCCATGCTAAAAGCCTAACTAAATTTGCATTTTAAGCTTCAAAATACTTTTCATTTTAATACTTTCATTTATTTATTTTTCAATGTATTTGTTTCATAATTATATAATTTTCTAAGTAATCAGTTACATTAACGGGCAAAATTTACGTCAACTAATTAAAATAATATCACATTTTAATTTTTGATGTATAAACATTTTTGTAGCAATTGCTGTAAAGCTATCAGTTTCTTTATTAATATCACTTTGTTTTAAAACCCTTATCAAAACATAGATATTGGAAATTATATGCATAAAACTTGTGCACACAATATGTTACTCAAAATAATATATTTGAATTTTAGAAATTACTAGAAAATTATGTTAATCAAGTCATTCGAAAAACTTGTCTTAATTGAATTATACAAGCTCAACCACTAAATGTTTACTTGAAATAATAAAATAGATAAGTATTTCTTTTAACTAAATAGTATAGTTGAACTTATTTCTAGTCAGTTATTAAGTATCGCAATCCAAAAGACACAACTTTTAGCCATGACATTAATAATGTCAATGACTATAATCATTTCTCTGTCTATAGAAAACAAATCAACTAGTTTTTTTTCTTTGCAAAAGAACACTTGTTAAGGTATTTGGTATTTTTTTAATTATTTCTTTACTAGTTATTTCATGGTGCACATTTCTTACTTTGTAACATCATTTTATTTTAACATTTTTATTCTAAGGTATGATAATCAATTTATCATCTGAATTAATAAATATAAAACAGAATAATAAAATAAGCTATTACAGAAAATAAAGCTAAATTAAATCCATTATCAACCTTAGTTTCATTAATTACTTATGTAAAGTTGTCAATAAACCTTTTACTTTCGTACAACACATGCACATATTCACATATTACATGAATGTGTGTTAAAAAAAATAGGACTACAGAAAACTTATGTTCCACTAAAAACCATTGTTTTGGATAAAATAATATCATTTTGGTGTAACTTTGTATTTATAGGAATATACGTATTAGTTTTATTGTAATTATTTAAACAGTTAGTGATTATTTGGATTTTATTTTAATGTTAAATAAAAATTAGTATGAATATGTGAAACACCAGCATTTTGAAATTAAAAAAGTACAATTGCATAAATTTACATGTATTCTAAGAAAATTAAAGATCAATTGAATAAGAATGTGAAGGAGAATTTAATATATTTTTCATTTCCATCGTCTTGCAATTTATAAGCGATCCCTTTATACCTTTTTTTTTTAGAAAAGCGATTGCAATTTTTAGAGATTTTTTAAGTACACATTAATACCAAATGCACTTTTATTCAATATATTTTCCTTTTAAATTCATGTCTACAAAGGCACTGAATATCTTCTCAGCTCTGAAAACAGGCTGGTACAAAAGTACCCGACTGTGTTGTAAGAGAAGTGTTCTCCATAAAAGTTGCTTCAAACTACCGGCTTTCGATTTTGTTGTCTGCTTCCAATGACGCTACAAAAGCGTGCAACAGTCAACGAGTTTTATGGAAGAAGGAGTGAAACAACAAATATTTTGCTTCGTATTTAAATGCTAATGTCACGAGATAAAAATATTGCTCTTAAACATCGCACCTTCTGAAATAACTTCGGAAAAAAATTCTTTGGGGTAATTTCTATTCCTATGACTTTTTTATAGCTCACTTTTCCTGAAAGCTTCTTTCAAGCAAATATGCAAATTCTTTTTCACAATAATGTTAAACATTGTATGCTTGGATTCTTAGCGTCTAAATATTGCTTAGAAATGTGAACGACAACATATTTCAGCATACAAATGATTCATCGAAACTTCTCCTTTCGTGAATGCAGATAATTAGTTTACAAAAGTGATGCACAAAGAATGCAAATTTTTATTTCCGATGTTATTTCGTTGAGAAACAAATAAAGAAATTCATAAAAAATCACTTTGTTTTTGAATGACTATCATTCTTGTCTGTGTGTGTTACAAAAAGAGAAAGAGAGTAATTAATATATCTTATTTATCATATTCTTATGTTCTATATTATTCTATTTTTAGAAAACTCCTAGGTTAGAATGTTCTATCATTGTATATAAGTTGAACTAACGCTCAGTTGAATTAATAAAGTGTTTAAGTTAAGATCTCTGTGTGTGTGTTACAAAAAGAGAAAGCATAAGGATATATAGAGAAATTTAAATTTAAAATTTCGCACCTGAAAAGAAAATATGTAAGCTGTAATGTTTTTTTTTTTCATTTTAGGTTTTAAATTAAAATTCAATTTTTATTTAGTTTTTCTTATGAAACCCGCTTAAATATTCATACTAAGAATGTACACTCTATATTATATATCTTCAGATATTTAAGACTTGATAAAAATGCCAGAAGAATATAGTATCACCTAATGCTGAGAAAAAATAGTAACCCAATTTTTTTACATTAAAATTGTATAAGTAGGATCAATCATTGAAATTATTGAGAGAATATAATATTTTTTTTTTAATTTCGGTGCAGTTTTAGCCTTATTTAGTTATACATTCAAATCCAATTCTAATGGTTTCAAATATTTAAATAATTACTACTTGCTTTAAAGGCTAGAATATTATTATGCTGTAATGAAACATATTATTTATTGCATCCTGGCGAAAAATTTATAATATTCTTCTAAATAATTACTAACATTAACGGGGATAAATCATTAATAATGTAAAGAAAATTTTAAATTTATTGTGTTAATAAATGTAAATGTATCATAAACAGAGCAAATTAATATCCAAATTTATTCAAATAGAAATTGATTTTGTATTACTAATTTCTTTCTCTAAATATAAAAAAAGGCTTACATTTCTGAGAAAGTACGCATACATTTTTTAATCTTCTTAAGAGTTACTCAGTTTGCATGGTACTCTATTTCAATATGCATATATTTACAAAAAAACTAAGAAACATTTTTTCTTTTTTTTAAAGAATATAAAAACTATGATATCTAAGACGAAAAATAACATTAATTGAGAAAATACATGTTTGTTTATATTATATAAATACTATTTAGACTGTAGAGAAATGTTAATAATTTTAATAAATAGATTTTGTTAATAGAGGTTCGATTTAAACTTTCTATTTACTAATAATGAAGCTTCATTATTTTTAAGAAAAGAAATTATCATTTTTGAATTAATAACGAAATAATTAAATTAAAGCTAATAATTTTATATTTAAAATATGTGAATTAACTTTTATATCCTTTTAATTCTTTTATTGTTCGGAAATGCATTTCTAAATTTTATATGAGGAGTGTTTTGAATGATATATATGTATATATATATTTATATTGATATATTGATTTTCTAGCATCTGATCAATTGGAACAAATCAACATATTTGAATGTACTCTATTTGTTTGCTTCTCAATGTATTATACTATTTTGACCTTGCG
>JAPDSC010020301.1:0-17188 GCA_026290005.1 Latrodectus geometricus | reverse complement strand
ATCAGTCTTTCTGCATCTTGTCGGTGTATTTATCAAAAATTTAATTTCAAGGTGATATATATATATATATATAATGAAAATAAAAAAGTAATTTCCTCAAAGTATACGCTAATAACTTGCTTTTAATTTTCTTCTAATAATTTACTTTTTATCTCTCATTTTTCTCTCCTTTCCTCTATGTCACGCTTGATTAATTCATCTCTCTTTAGTTTATTCCTACTTTTAAATACATTAGCATATTACTTGATTATTTTAAATTTTCAAATTTTTCTTTTAATGTTATATTTAAAGATAGAGTAATAAATAACTAAATGATTTTAAGAAAACTAATCTTGTCATAAATATTTTTTTGGTAAGTTTTTTAATTATAGATTTTATAAACTTTGAGAATGTAATGAATGGAATTCCAAACTATTTTCCTATTTAATAGTATAAAAATAAACAACGTTTATAAAAATAAAAGCATTTCGCATTTTCCTCTTTTGGGTTCTGAATGTATTAAAGAAAATAATATTAAACTTATTTTTTGAAAATATATATTTTTTTTAATGCTTAAATAATAACAATTAATTTATTTTTATAAGCTTCAGTAAAATTACTTTTTAAAAATTTTCTGTTTCACATTGACTCATTCAAGTTAATATTTATTTAAATATTTTATTATTTATAAAAAAATAGTTTAAACAATAAATTATAGTATTTATAATTTTTTAATTAATTTAAACAATAAATCAATTAATTTGTTATAAATAATAATATTTTATTTCAAGTAATAATAAGTTTATTTCTATTACTTTTAATAAAATTTCATTAAAATTCATTTTTATATTCCCAAATTTATGATTATTAATATTTTTAAAACTAGATCTTTGAGAAACCTCAATAACCTCTAAAAGCAGTTTGACTTTGTTCATGGTACCTAAAATAATTTTGTATATTCGATGCATTCACTACAAACGCATTCTGAACATTTTTATTTTGTGAACTCCTATTTTTGATTTCATTCATTCATACATACATACATACATACATACATACACATACACACACACATACATACATACATACATGTATGTATATATGCCGCCCAACCTGTCAAGTGGTTAGCGTAACTGGCTCGGATGGCAAGGACCTGGGTTCGAATCCCATTTCAGGCATGGATGTACTTTTTCTTTCTCTCCCTCTGTGTTTCTTCTCCTTTCCTCAGATGATCGATGAATGTGGCCCGCCCTTTAAATGGGCTTCAGGTGGTGTAGCGTGGGCGATGCTACTCGTACCTCTGTGACTTGGTTCACAGGTGCCCACCGGGTAACGATAAAATGAGTAATTTACTCATTTTAACGTTACCCGGCCATGTTGCGGCAAATGGGCTAATGTACTTACTTGCTCAAGGATGCCCGCCCTTGGAAAAAATATATATATATATATATATATATATATATATATATATATGTATATATATATATATATATATATTAGGTTGGGGAAAAAGTAATGCATTATTTTTTCGGTAGACGTCTGTAGTGATCGCTATCTCGTGAGGTATCTATCAAACAATTTCAGATTTATGCTCATTGGAAAGGTGACATTTGACACTAAAATATCCTCTTGCGGTTTTTTGTTTGATTCATTCAATTACGAGTACAAGGTTTTAAAAATGGAAGACAACAAACAGAAAATTCGATACATTTTCGTTTATCTCTTGTAACGGCGAAAAAGATAGCCGGGTGGCTAAAATTGTGAAAGGTGTTTATCGTCCTATATAAGACTGTAACAACAAGTTACGTACAATTTTTGTGTCGTCGATTCCGTTCGAGTATTTTTGATGTTAGAGATGCACCACGCATGTGGATACAGTATCGTCGAAACTGTCTATAAAATATCAAAAATGATCGAAGTTAACCGCATGTCAGCAGTCGTAACACGCAAGATCTAACAATCTACATGAAAGCTGTTTTAAACCTTTTTACAAAGTGAATCCAAAAGAAGTTACATAAAGTTCACGTAAAAATAATGGATTTCTTTTTCCCCAACCTAATATATATATATATATATATATATATATATATATATATATATATATATATATATATATATATATATATCACAACATATCAAAGCCGAACTTAGTTGAAATCGAGATAAACTGAGCTGAAACTTAGTCTCTCTCAGTTAAAATGGAATTCAAATTGGCTGAAATTGAGTTGAACTGATTTGAAACTCTGAATTAAATATCTATTGAAAAAACTTTCTCTTTGAGGATTTTAACAACATTGCTTTATTATCTATCTTTGAACAAAAATAAAATAGGACATTTCTTTAATACCTTACTTATAAGCTAGTTTTGAGTGTCAACTGTATCCCTTACCCCCTATTATGATATGATTGGCATTCTTACCCCTCCCTCATTGGTAAGCGACGTGAGACCGAACCGCCTTTGTGCACGCTCCTGCAAGCAGCATCAGTAGCAAACCCTTTTTACAGACTTCTGAAAAGATCAAAGACAGGTGCACGAATCGATCCACGAACAACTCTACTCAGCTCTATCATTAGCTGTTTGAAAAACTTCCTCACACCACCGTAAATCATATTTATACCCACTTCTACAACAGATGATGCGCTCCCTCTCCTTCTATCTTGCTTCCATTGTGTGCGTGGGTGTTATCAGCATTGTGAGAGTCGAAACAGAACAGCCGAACTGGTTGTCCGCTCGTGGGAACATTGTTCCCCATTTTTTCTTTATTTTAACAAAAAAGCATCTCAAAAGTAGAAAAGAGCAACGGACAGTCAGGTGGTAGATGTAATAAAGAACTTTATATTAGGGTATTTTTAGTTTACAGAATTACATTACATTGTTGAGATTTCTCAATCTAAGACTTCACCAAAGTCCAATACATAAAAACTTTGAGTTAGTAGATCAACTTTATTTGGACAACTTTTCCAAATTCTTTACTCATATGAAATAATATTATGTATTCGTATGAGGAAAAAGAGAAATCCATTATTTTTACATAAGCTTTTTATAACTTGTTTCGGATTCACTTAGCATAAAAGGTTTAAAACTTTTTAAAGTTTATCTTGAATTCTGGTGATTCCAGAACAATTAATTTCCGTTAATCTGCGCTTTAGGTCCCCTACTCTGCCAACTTGGCGATGAATGCACCAAGTGTGGTAAACTGGACGCTTTTATCCCTAATTAGCTCTTTATGACAACCTCTGGAGGAAATAATTTTAAGCGCTTTTTCGCGCATGCTCATTTATTGGTTTTTTATCTTATAGCATTTTCATTGGTCGTTAATTAGTTTCAGTTTGAAAAATCAATCATTTTCATTGGTTGCTAATTGCTCTTGAAAATTGTTAAAAATCGTATTCCATTAATCCCATGGCAACAGCGTTTTTGAAAACGCGCCAAGTACGGGACCCGCAGCACACTTTCGCCAAGTTGGCAGAGTAGGGGACCTAAAGCGCATTTTCACCTTAATTTCTGACTTGTACAACCTGCTAACGAGTGGTCAACTTCGATTATTTTTTATTGACAATTTCGACGGCGATGCAACCGTCCGAGGTGCATTTTTAACACCAAAAATACTTGAAGAATCGCAGATATGAAAATTTCTCGTAACTGGCTGTTACAGTATCGGGACCGTAAGCACCATTCCTGATTTTCAAATCCCTGAATTAAATTTTTGCCTTTATCTAAGAAAACTGCAAACCACGACTCATCCCAGGCTGTAATGTCAATCAAGAAAATTTTTTTAAAATTAAATTATAATCTGGATTTTTTCTCTTCTTAATTTATCCTGCATTAAATACTTGGTTAAAAATCGCATTGTTTTCGACTTTTATATTTTTTTAAAAACATCAAACTTTTATGAGAATAATATGACAATTTATCAAGAAAAGACTGTTATTTTCTTTTTGATTTGCAATAATAGTGCTCTTTATCATAGACCAGTGTTTTTTATATTTTTATTTATTGATTGATTAAAGAGAGACATAGTTTCCAAATATGAAATAAATTTGAAAACTAAAAATGTTAAATAATATTTTATAAATTTTTCACAGATGTATAGCAAAATTTTTATGTCTGTCACAATGTGCTTACTTGAAATATCATATTGTCTATATATTATGACTGATATTCGACTTACAGTAAGGTTCCAATTATCCGAACTCCGTCTATCCGAATAGCTGATCATCCGAATCACTTTCAGCATTTCAGAAAAATAAACTAAGCTGAAGAAGAGAAAGAAAATGAGAAAAAGGAACAAACTCTAAAAAAGGTAAGATAAAAGAAAGGAAAGATGTTTCACTTGAGAAATTCGGCAACATTCTTTTGAAAATTCCTGTTTGTTCAGAAGTTGGTGCTGAAGATATAGGAGAATGGATTATGAGTCAGACCTTAGATTACAGATTGAAATTATGGTAAACTTTTAAAAGTGTCTAGGAAGAATATGACCTTATTGTCGAAATTGAAGAAAACACGGGACCATCAGCTAGTGAAGCACACTTTGAAACTGCTTTGAAGTTGGAGAGTTAGTCCGAGTGTGACCACATGCAAAATTTCACTGTTAACAGCCCCAAAACTGTTGAAGACAGTAAAACAACTTATTCTGAGCAAGATGTTCTGTAAGCAATGACTTTAGCACTTGAACAATCATTTACAGCACTTGTAAGTACCTTAACATGTAAAAGTGTGACCTTTTTATTTAATTGATTAAAAATTCTTTTTCTTTAAAAATATGCATATGGACCCTTTTTCCAAAAAAACCCAAGTAACCAAATATTTGACTATCCGAATGGGTTCCGATCTCAATGGATTTGGATAGTTCGAGTTTTATACTAGTTATATATTAAATCTTTATGCATTCATTAAGAATTCCATAAGACACTGCTCATATGGTCTAACACCAACTTTCTGTTTCAAACCTAATCCGTCAATGAATTTATCGTTTCCTGCAATCCTATAATGATAAAGCTAAATTATGGCTTCTGTATAATTGAATTGAAATGTTACTTAACAATCCAAAATTAAATTTGACAACTGAATTGAATAACTAATAAAAACTTTGAACAGTGCATAATACAATAACAGATTGGTATTTTACATTGTCATTTCCTTTTTTTAATTTAGAATTTAATTAAACTTTCACTAATATTTGTCCTCTCTTTGTGCTCTAATGAAATTTCCTCCTTTAATTCTTTCGCCTTCATTAATAATATCATCAACTCATCAAAAATAAAGGAAAAAGCTTTCTTTTCCTTTATTTTTGCGCAAAACACAAAATATTTCCGGGTTGATACTACAGCGAAAGGATAATTGTAACTGTAATTTGAAATGTTAGAAAAGTATAAAATTTATTGCCCTTTCTAGAAGAAAAGTTCCATCAAAATATGCAAGCCGAATAATGTGTTTCTGGAAAAAGGAATTTTTTCCCTCCATTTTGTGCAGTGACTATAAATCCTTCCAAAAATTCCCTCCCTTCCTCGAATGAATCGGGAGTTCAGATCTTGAACTGTGTGTCCCTCCCTCTTTCGCTTTCCCTCCACTCTACAACTGACAGTAGAGAGAGGGAAATTCAGTCTACCTTTGAAGTGATGCAGATTTGGCGCGTTATCGCTAAATTTTGAAATTTAGTTACAAATGTTTCAGAATAATTTTTCTTGTCTGTTATTCAATCTTTCTTTTTATCCGGATTAAATTTATATAGAAATATATCATTTTAAATTTGCCACGACATGATTGAAGCACATCATTTATCTATGTGATAATGATAAAAAATTTTTGAATAAATTTATAAAAAAACACAAAAAAATAAATTATCTTTTCGTTCAATACTATGTTCAAATTAAGTCAATTATTATACATCTAATTTTATTAAATTTAAATAAATCTAACGTTATTAAAATGCATTTTATAATTTTTGCATTTATAAATTTTATATTACAAATATAAAAATGTAAAGATATTTATACTTATAAATAGAAAAAGTACTTTTAATAAATTATATATCTGTAACATAAATAAACATGATTTAAAATTGTAAATACATCAGTATCAATACTATAATATAACATAATTGACATAATATCATGATAAAAATTTGGGAGTTGTTTTAAATCATTATTTAAAAATATTTTATTCTTAATTATTTTAATATTTTCGATATTGGATAGCAAATAAACAGCTAAACTAAAAATGTTATTAATGAAAAAAAATGTGAAATAAATTAATTTAAGAAAATATTAAAAAATAAATCAATTCTTAATTATAAATAAGATAATATCACGTTTCTGATACATCATTTACGTTTTATATAAAAAAATGATATACATAATAATAAATTGAATATTATTGGCTCCCAAATTCTTCTGTGTTAAGATGAAAGAAACGTAAATTAAGATATGATTATATAACGACTGTTTTATTCTTGTATGTAGAAAAGGAAATTTAAAATGATTAGTTAACCATTAATAAAACAATATACCAGATTCTTCTTATTTTTCTTAACAGCACAATTTTTTTATCGAGCATATTAGCAATGGATATAATGTTTTGCTATTTGTCATAGAGCTTGTATTCTTTACTATTCAATTTAATTCGACTAAAATAAATAATATATTTTAAGATTTTAATTTTATTTTTATAGAGCAATCAATACATTTTCAGTAACATTAATATCTATATTGTTATCTGGTCAGATTAATGATTAACTAATTAAGATTTTTTTTTTGTATTTCTTTTATTTAAAATAACCATCCAACACAATAACATAAGATAAAACTTTCCCGATTGGCTATAGACAATTTTCACTATGTTTTTCTTTTTTATATCTCATGTTTTGATATTTATATATTCATACATCCCATATACCTTGTATCATCTCTATAAATTGTTAGGTTGGTGAAAAGGAAATACATTATTTTTTGTGTTGGTGACGGTAGAGTTCGATATCACATTCAGTATCGATTATACAGTTTCAGATTTATGTGCTTTTCAGAAAGATCACAAGTCGCACACACACAAAAAAAAAAAAAAAAAAAAAAAAAAATTCTGTTTTTTATTGGGTTTATTAAGTTATAAGGTACAAGCTGTTAAAAATGGGAATTAACAATAAAGAGAAGGTGCAGAACACACACAGTTTTTCTTTGATAAAGGCGAAAAAAAAAGTCAGGCAGTTGAAAATAGGGAATGGTGTTTATGGTCCCGATACTGTAACAGCCAATGGCGTGTCGTTTTGGTTTCATCGATTCCATTCAGGTAAATTAAATGTTAAAGATGCACCTCGCACAAGTAGGCCCATCGTCGAAAATATCGATAAAATCACAAAAATGTCCGAAGTTGTTAGCGATCCAGATGCTAAAGATTAGTGACAAAACAGTCTAAAATCCTTTACACAGAGCTAATCAAAAACATGTAAATGAAACCTTGAAGTTCACGTAAAAATAACGGAGTTCTTTTCGTCCAACCTAATATTAATAATGGATTTAAAAAAATAAATGTAACTTGACATAAGTTACCAACTATAATTTTATTATTTATCATTTGTTCTTTTCCTAAGTATTCTAAAATTCGATAAATATAGGATGTGATAAATATATATATATATATATATATATATATATCGAATGCTGTCAATAACAAGTCTCGTGGCATTTTACTTTTAATAATCATTACACGCTCAGCATTACAAATTTGTAGCCAAAACAGCCTGTGTTCATTGAAGGGACGAAAAAAAATGAAAATTTATTTAAAAAGATTATTAAATGATAAATTTTATTCTTCGAAATACGTCTCCTAATATAGTAAGATAATTTCTCAAAAAAAAAAAAAAAAAAAAAAAAAAAAGAATCTTAATTGTTTAGTTATATTTTAACTTTAAAATTCTGTTTATAAAATAATAAAATTTTATTTTATTAAGCATATTTTCATTTTCTCTAAGTAAATAAATCTGAACATCTTTAACGTAAAAGCATTTTTCTTTATTTTTAAGATGTTTTGTAACAAATAAATACAATGAAAAACAGATTTTATTTAAAGCGAAATATTAGACTTTTTAAAGTAGTGTGATTTTGAGAAATTATTTATTTTTCTAATAATATTCATTTTTGTTAAAAACTAATGCTGTAATAAAATAATCTAATTATGGTAATGCAATATAAATATAATAAGAGAATGCTCTCAGAATCTAAGTTAAAAGAACTAAAACGATAAAAAAGAATTGTAAAATTAAAGAAAAAGTTTTAATTGTTTAAATTAAATATTTTTTCGGCGAAAGATTAAAATACTTGTTTTGTTCAAAGCCTTATATAAGAAATATTAAATAATATTATTTAAACTATTTCGTTAACATGTGCAGTTTTTAAGTATTTTACAATTTATATAAGTTATGTATTGAATTATGTAATATACATTGTCTGAAATTCTTAAAAACACATACAAACAACAAATAAATTTGTTATGTAAATCATTTATTTAAACTAAATTCGCGTATTCTCAATTAAGTGAATTTAATTTAATCATAATTGTTATAGATAATAAACTGTTTGTACTTACTTTAAATTACTTATAATGAAATTATCAATTCAATAAAATTCCCGAATTTAAATCCAACAAATATTAATTTGATAAAAATTGTAAACAGATATTAAGATTTATTCGCATTTTATATTTATAAACAAGTTATTTATGCATACTTTGTGTGTACTTTTAATTATTTATATTTTAATTTTAATTTATTGCTTGCGGGATTTACTTACTTTGTTGACAAATATTTTCATAATTGTTATGTTTGAGAAATACTGCCATCATCGAGGGAGACAAACTAAAATATTTTATCTTTAGCGATGAAAATAAATTGCTTTTGACTTTTCGTAAATTCAGTGAAGTTTTATTCAAATTATTTGAATTACCTAGATTCATGAATAATATTTTATTTTTCAGAAACAATTTATTCAATATTTTTATTCAAACTTAACAATGATCTCAAACAATGTAAGCAATTAATCTATGTAAATTTGGTGTAAATTAATAATAACTTTTCTAATTTATACTACTTACTATTAATTTTAATAAATAAAAATAATTTTACCAGTGATTGCATATGATATTTTTTTATATGATTTTTACATTAATTTCTCACTTCCCGTTTTCCCATTAATTTTAAGAAGCAGAAATAATTATTTTATAGCCGAAATAATCTTGATATTTTATATCAAGTAAATATCTTTGATTTTCTTTATCAAACTATTATCAGGATATTAGATATTTTTATCTTTACTAACTTTATAATTTTTGATGTAATATCTACTAAACTGTAAGAGACATTTTATTTTTTAAAAGTAACTTAAATCTTTTTTATTAAATAATCGATATATTTTTGCTATAATGTGTTGGACTTATAATATAATAAATCAAATATAATAATTCTTCAACAGCAATATCAAACTGTTATCTTTAGTAGAATATTTATGCATACTTATTGGTCCATGCAAATAGAATCGAAACCTAAAATGGAATTTTTGCAGTTGTTTTAAATAATTTTGATTATATGTTAGGCTGAAAGTCTTAAAAAATATTTTCCAACATTAGGTCACGTTTTTGTTTTTTCATTTCTAACAAAGAATAAAAATCATTTTTTAGATATGTGTCAGTCAATTTTAAAAAGTAAACAAATAAATAAAAACATCAGTAGAATATATTCTGTTTTTCAGAAGTAATTATTTCATAAAGAGTAAATACTCCCAGCTTTTGTATAGTGTGTAATTATAAATTATTTACTAACACATTTTCTCAACAAAATAAAAACATTTTTTTATTTCATAATCTTTCTTACATCCTTATAAAAGTAGAAAAAAATTTCTGATTTTCATAAGCTACTTACCAAATTTAATTATAAAAGTATTTCAATAGTTCTATTAATAGGTAAAAAAATAATTAAAAGATACAAATATATTAAAATATAGATGAATTTTTTTTCATTGCAATAGGAAGAAAAATAATATTTAAAAAATAAAATTTTACGCTCTGAAATTAATTTTTTTATTAAAATATGCATTATATCAATAACTTATTTTTTTTAAATTTGGTCTAAATTAATGAGGGATTATAAATTGAAATTGTCAGAGCAAAATTTTTAATTTTCTTATGTATAAATAATTGTACATGGTACGAAATATTATAAATTCTTTCTGTGATTTTATGATTATAATTTAATTAACCTTTCATAAATTTAAAAAAATATATAGCCAAAATAAAATTTAGTCATATTGAATAATCCGGAATAAATGACATATAACTATTTTATGCATGCGCGTCATACGTCTGCGCAAGTGTTGAGTAAAAAAATTTTATTGTGTTTGTGGGTGTGTGTGTTTTTTTTTTCTTTTAAAATAATGGAAAATATTAAGAGAATTTTATAAATTAAAAGCTTACTAAAAATTGATGAATTGATCATTATAGAAATCTTATAATCATCTTTTAACGTTTGTTATTTAGTAATTGTCTAAAGAATTTTCACACATGTTTCTGGTGTCACAATATTTATAAATAAATTCTTTCTAAATGATATGTGGATGATAAAAAGTTACTACATTTAAACGACAGGATGAAATCTTACAAGGTAGGTACTAGATAATTCTTTGGCAGTTTTCTCCTTTACATTAAGTTAATAGATGAGGAAGTTGGTCAAAACTGCGCCTAAATGGTATATACTTGATATATTTCGTTTGGTACACTTCGAGCCTAGAAGATATATTTAATTTTCATATACAATCAAAATATAATCACTTGATGAATTTAGTTTATTCATAACAATGTTGATATATTTGTTTTAAATTTGTTCGTCTGGCGATATACAACTTACGAAACGAAATAATTTTTAGCTCTACTTATGAATTTGATTGTCGCACAACAAGAAGTATAAACAAAACATTCATTAATTATTTTTATTGGCTACTTTCCAAGTGACTTTGTCGGATCCTTCAAAATCAACAACTTCCATCTCAATGACATTGCAGATTAATTTCAAAGGCATTGAGCAATAATGTTACATTTTCTTAAAAAAATCATGCCCGTAATTATT
The DNA here is from genome assembly GCA_026290005.1 of Latrodectus geometricus. Lineage (NCBI taxonomy): Eukaryota > Metazoa > Arthropoda > Arachnida > Araneae > Theridiidae > Latrodectus > Latrodectus geometricus. The sequence goes on along the minus strand of JAPDSC010020301.1, from coordinate 6,104 downwards.
ATGATCTTTTTATTACACTGCTTTCTGCCTTAACAGTTAATTTATTTTTAACTGTCGGTTTATTCCCGTCACTTAAATTATGCTTTTCAGATATGATATTAAGGAATTACTTGAATATGTCGTTCTGTCAGTTTAATTAGATTGCTTTTATAAATTTTTCAGTTTTGTTACCGACTATTTTTTTGCGAAATAGATGTATCAAAACTTTGAGAGTCATAGAAAGAAGACTGATCCTTAGACAAGTTTTTCATAAATATTTTATACAAAATTGTCAAACGTTCTGCGTATCTTACTTTTTTAAATATCTGTAAACAGAAAAAACTATTTTTTGAATCCAAAACCATTTATTTATCAAAGTGATTTTAATTAACGATAAGGCTTTGCTAATTAACTATAAGCGCTCCCTAACTCTAAAGAATAACTTTAAAGAATAATTATTAAAGAATAATTTTAGTATTCTAATAATAATAAAAAATAACCAATATCTCGTCTGGTATTATTTTTTTTAACTTCATCAGAAATTTTTTATTAAAGTCTGAATAAACATTAAGAAAATACTTAATTTAATTATTTAAAGTAAATAATAAATTTTGTTAAGACTGAAAAAATTGTAAATTAAAATAATTAAATGCAAATAATTTCGGTTCTGTATACATTAATTATTTAGAAGGTTAGGAAATTTTTAAATTTGAAGTTATATATAAAACAAAATTATCAATAAACTACACAAAAAAATCAACACAACTAAAATTAAAATTGGAAATCAGAATATATATATAATGTCAAAATAAATAGGTAACGAAGAACATACTAAGAAATTGAATATAAAATATATATTAAGAGAAATTATGCATTGAAAAATTTAGCTAAGGGAAAAAATGTAAAACAAAAAACAAAGACAATGAAAAATAGCACAAAATAAAAAATTAGAGAAAAAATATGAAACATTTACATTATAAAAAGTGTATAACATAAAGGATATAGAGTGAAAATTATAAAATAAGCAACATACTGTAAAAATGATTACAAAAATTTAATGTGATAAAGAATTTTAAATACGGAGCATATTGTCAAAACTATTATTAAATAAAGAATATACCGTGGAAATAAATATGTAATAGTGTACATAGTAGATTTTGGCACAAAAGTTTTAAAATTTACCGAAAATTAAACAATTAAAGAAACACATTAACTTTAATTACAACAGACAATGTCTAAAAATTTCTAAGTAAACTTTAGTGGCAATATGAAAATAATTAATAGTACCTAAACATGTTGAAATATTCAAAATAATTTTGGCTCATATTAATGCTTTGGTTAAAGTTAAAAAAACGTTAAGTACTAAAGAAATCTTTTTTTTTTTTGTAGTCACATTTAACATTGATTATATATTTTAACTTATAAATGCTGTTAAATAAATTGTTTATTTAACAACAATTAAAGTATTAGGTATAATATATAAAAAAAGCATGTAAAATATTAGGTTTATAAAATTTGTACACAAAAATATAAAATCTTGATAGAACTTTTTGAGGAGAATAAATTCTTAATAACCACATGATAATACAAAGATAACATCACAATATCCATGGTAATTTAAACTGTTAATAACTCCAGATTATAAATGGTAATTTAAAACACTTATTTGGAACAGAAAATCATAGTGGATTGAGTATATGTTTTTGAATCAAGACTACGTTATTTGATATTTATGGATGGAGCATGTATCGTAACATGATGAATCCTTTTCTTTATTTAAATATTAATATATTAAAAGTAATATCTAGTATAATCCTGAAAGAAAATGTAATAAAAAAATCGTTGTTAATATTAAATTATTTGTTGGAAAATTGTTCTAAAATAAGCATTTTTTTTTAATACTTTAGATTAAGAAAGAAATCACGAGTTATTTTTATTTCTATTTCCAAGATATCGTTATTCTTTAATTTCACTAATTTTTTCAATAAATATTCCTATTTTGTATACCTTTCTAATATCACCATTATTTTTTTCGATGTTTCCAAAGGTTTATTTTCTTTAGCGCCTGTTTGATAATCTTTTTAGTCATCTGTTTCATTTTAATTTGATAATATCTTTGCATTTTAAATTGTAAGCTCTGATTTATTGTGATAACTTGTACATTTTGATTTTTTTCAATTGATATATTTGATTTCAGCCGAAGAATATTTTTGTTTCTCATTTTATGTTTGAGAATAAAAGCAATAAAACTCTCACAATAAAAGAAATTTCAGAAATTCAAAGAATTCAAGAGTATTGTTATTCCCATTTTAAAAATTCTCAATTCAGTCATGAAATTACAAATATTATGGACTTTTAAATTGAGTAAACAAACTTGGAACCCACTTACAAAGAGCAAATAAATGTGCCATTTTATTTTTAACTTTTAACATGAAAACTGCAGATCAAAAAGTAAACTTAATTTCGATGCTAATAACTTTTAAATATTTAACTTTGACATGTTCTCGTTCAAATTTTAGATATATTGCCATAATAAAAATAAAATTTGAGAGAGAAAATTTTAGAATCTTTACCCTAAATGTTATAAATATCGTGACAATTTTCCATGAATATATAAATTGACATAGGATATCTTGATTTTTCTATTTTTTAGTTTCCTGAGAAATACGAAATTTTATAAACACATTGCATTTTTAATAACAAATTTCAGGCTTTCAAAGTATTTTTCTCATTAGTTTAGAGTGAAATAAAAAAAAATCCACATTGTACTATTAAAAATTCATCGTAAAATAAAACTCTCGTTCTAAAGTTAAAAACAGTACTCTTTATATGATATTTAGCTCGAAAGCATCTATTTCACGTGAAATTGTAATGCAATATACCAATATACAAGTGCTTATGTTTCGCATTATATGAAATCTAAACGGTGAGCTTTAAATATTTCTCTATAATAAATAATGTTTTAATGTCTTTTTGAATGCTCCCACAGTATATTTAATACGATGACTTTGTAATTTCTGAACTGAAAAGTATGCAAAAAAAATTCCTTTTTAAGAGGTTTTAAGCGTATATTATTGCAAAAGTATTTATTTTAAGTTAATGAATTAAGCTAAAACATTTGCATAGTACTTCATGTGGGTTACTAACATTATTTAAAATTTCGTACATCTAATTTTAGCTAATGTATTATGAAAGGCTGTCAGCTAGAAGGTTAAAGCTTAAAGTCTTTATTTCAGAGGATCGTGTGTCCGACTCCTATGTTGGCCATGAATGCTTAAAATGGGTTAAAATTTCTTTTAAACAGAAGGCCCTTGTCGAACACTCGATTAAACCTTTCCACTAAAACACTTGATTAAACTTAATAATCTAAATAAGACATAATAATAAACAATAAAACTACCCCAATGTTATTTTATGAATAACATTCTTATTATTTTAAAAGTGAAATATTTGAAAAAGGACCAATTTTTTTATAATTGCTTAGCTTAAAATATTTGAATAGTTTTGGAAATCATAATACTCTTAGCGAATTTTTTATTATATAAAGATTAATTCGTTTCGTCTATTATGTGGTAAGGAAATGTTGATGTATTTTTCAGTCAAAAATAATTAAAATATAAATGCTTGCTTCACCATGCTAGAGGTGGAACAGAACTCTTTAGAGCGAAATTCCCAGTTTTATCCCAGCAACTATTGGATAAGGAAAGACATGTTGCTCTTCTTCCTCACTCATGCATGTCTGTCTGGGTGGGAGCTTGGGAGTTTTCCGAGTTTCCTCCCTTGCGTGTATATATATATATATATATATATATATATATGGCAAGATGACTGAATATGATTCCTCATCTGTGATTCATAGACTATATAAACCTTTTCTAATGATGGATTCAGCGTCCAAAAGGTTCAGAAAAAGATGGTCATCGATAACACGAGTGCCAATAATCGATATTTTTTACTATGCGCACAAAGGAATAGATCCGCAGCTACGGCTGAATTCAGATATTCCCTCGGTGGTTGCTATACAGATTAACCGTGCGTCGAAGACTACGCGAACGTGGTCTTTATGCGAGGCAACCAGTCATTTGAGTCTAGCTCACATCCCGCCATACGTTTGCAATGGGCCTGTCAACATGTCCACTGGACGCGTGATTAATGAAGTGCTGTTCTCTTTACGGATGAGTCCATGTTTAGCCTTGAAAGCGATAGTAAGCGCATTTTTATTTAAAGAGAATGTAGAACTCGTTTTCATCTATCAAATATCAGTGAAAGAGATGCTTGCGGATCAAGCGGCATTTGTGCTTGGGGTGGTATCTCTTTAAGTGGGCTCACAGACCTCCATGTCTTTTCCAATGGAAATGTTAATGCTCACACCTATAGAGATGACCTCCTGGATGTTTATGTGTACCTTTATAACAGGGTGATAGATGATTCTCTCGTGCTACAGTATGATAATGTGAGACTACTCAAGACTCATATCGTAGATTCTTATCTAGAGCAAGAAACAATTGAGCGCACTCTGTGGCAAGTTCTTTCACCAGACCTTAATCCAATAGAGCTTATTGGAGACACTCTAGGACGATGTGCAACTCAATTCCCCTCCAAAGACCCTAGTCAGGCTTTCAACTGCTTTGGAAGAGAAATGGTTGTCGCTGACTACACAATTAATAGATCGCATAATTAAGAGCATTACACATCGCCGCATATGCTGTATTGCTTATTGGGGTATCACACCCCATATTAAAGGTACTTATCCAGCACCAAACCAGTTTAGAATAGGCGGGAGATATTGAGATGAGATCCTTGATCCATATGTCAGTCAATTTGAAGGTGGAAATGGCAATGATTTTATTATGATGGATGATAACGCCCGACATCATTGAGTTGTAGTTGTTGAGGAATATCTTGAGGGTTTTCGTTTGGAGCAAATGTAATGGCAAGCTAGATCTCCAGACCAGAATCCCATAAATCATTTGTGGCACTATTTTGATAGACAGGTTGTTAATTTAAGTCCTCTTACAAGGTCTGTTGAAGAGTTAAAAAACGGCTTATTTGCTTCCTATTTTGGTAACTGATCTTTAATTGACAGTATGGAAAGTCGATGTCACCAATGTATTCAAGTAAGGGGTGGCCATACCCCTTATTAAAACTCCCTTTTGTTATGTTTCTATGACATTTTACAGCATAAAATCGTCATTCTTTTTTCCAAGTATGAACTTTTCCAGCAATACTTTTTTTTAAATCATTTATGCGTTTTTCTTATGCAAACTTCTATATTGCAATCAATATATACCTGTTTTGTGCACATGCCAAATTTGGTGTTCTACATTCTTGCATTTGCAAATTAAGTCCAAAAAAAATTTGTTACTCCTCAAACTTTTGGAAGTCAGTGTAGTAAGCTGCCCAGGACCCATGTCATCATGACGTCAGAAATGGGTGAGTTATCGTAATATAAAAGCATAGACTAAGCAGAAGACGACCAGATTTCGTCTGTCACCCCATTGAGTATCATTTCTCTTGGAGGACATTGCTAATCCGCAATCCAATAGATTATTAAAATCCATCCCCCACGTTAATCATCGACTGATGGATTCAACCATAAGAGGATATTTGACTGGAATAGAATCGAACCCGCTGCTTTACGTTTGCAACAGATCGACACTTTTCTAAACCAGACCATTTCAGCTTTCGTTCTTAAAATGCAGTTAAATAATTTCCTTTTAAATCAAATATTTCTAAATAAAACTTTAATTGGAAATACTAACAACTCTTTGATTTGATAGTAATCTTCTGTTATAAGCCTGTTGAAATAATACAGGATCACCGCCACCAGCAGGATCAATTAAAGGAAGTACCAATATTGCGATCAGTTAGCAGAATAGTTATAGCACCAGTGCTTAACTGTTTTAAATTTAAGATTTCATTTTGGAAAATTATAACCCTCGTAGTAAAAACAAAACTTAAAAAAAAAAAAAGAGAAAGAAGTAGCTACTTTTAGTTATACTTTACTGTAAAACTTTTATGAAATTTTATAAATTAAGAAATGAGTAACTTTTATGATAATATTAACAAAAATCATCAATTAATTAATTAATTTTTAGTTAAATAAATAGTAAATAGGTTTTTTT
>JAPDSC010020298.1:0-11153 GCA_026290005.1 Latrodectus geometricus | reverse complement strand
TTTTTTTTTTCGAAACATATTTGATAAGAAATCTAGCAAACATGTGTCAACCTTTGTGCATAAAATCTCATAATTTTTAAGAAGTGAAAATTGTTTACACATTACCTTTAAAGAAGATTATAGCGGAATATTTATTATAGCTAGATATTAGTGTATTTTTTACCAATTTACATATCACAGTTAATACAAATTACAACTGCAATTTACTTTATATTTTCTGCTTTATAAATTTGAAATTCCTAATTAGGATCTTATGCTTTAAAAAATATTTTGATTCTTGCATATTAAGTACTCGTTTTGTTTTTAGACTGAAGTCAACTAATGTAGCAATCTGCCGAAGATATTCAAACAATCACAAACACTAACTTTTATGCTTCCAGTCAAAATCTATTAAGCTAAAAGCAAAGTGAAATCATTCACATATTATGGTTATGATATAATTAATACTATAAGAAAAATAATTTAGTACTATAAGAAACTCATTAAATGTTGTTTTGCTCACAAATATAAAATGAAATTAACTTACATATTCATGTTAATTGAAACTATACAAACAACTAATATTAGTGTTAAAAATTAAACTCGAAATCTATAATATTAGAAATATCATCATGCGATAAATTCTAATATTTTCATTTCACCAACTTTTTTGGAAAATATTATTATTTAAAATCTGTGTTAAAGGCTTATTAGAAAATTAAAAATAAATATTAATTATTTAATAAATTTCTGCTACTTTTCTTTCGTTTACGTCCCAAACAAATTGTCTCACAAATAATCCCAGAAAATTTATTATCCATAAAGTGCCTTAATTGCATAACAATAGAAAATTGCAAGCAAAAAAACGTTTTTGTAAAACATGAAGCAATAGACAATACCTAAATATTTTGAAATTAGTTCTAGATAAAGCCAATTTAATTTTGCATTTAAATTATTGTCAAATACTAATTATTATTATGATTAGGACTTAGAGATATTACAAAATTATATTCTTTATTTTGAACTAAAAAGACATTTTCTGATATAATATTAAACAATCTGCTTAGCCTCAAAATTTTGGGTGTATTTCATTCAATATTTTAAGCACTAGACCGAGTAAGAAACATTGTCAATTCAAACGCACACAAATAAATTAAAACTATTCACAAGAGGATACAAAAAATAACTGATATAATTTCTAACACTGATAAAATTTCAATAATATTCAAATTTTTGCAACTTTTGTCTAGGAAATATAAAAATGGTATTTGCTAAAAGCTTACTTCTTTGTTGAGATCAACTAGGCACGAATGATATCTCTCTTTGTACTCGTCATCTATAGTAAAAAAAAACATTGAAATACTTTATTAATATTATTTACATAATAAACAAAAATGATTCAATTTTTCATTAATAAATATATTGGTGTAGCTGTAGTAGAAATTTCTTTGTTAAACATACAATATATATACAAAAAATTATTTTTTTATTAGAATATTCTTCAGAATCACAATCAGCTCTGTTTAATTTTTACTAATAAGTTAATTTGTTTTCCAAGCAACTAAAAGCTTTTTTAGAGAAACATATTTGATTTAAAATGAAATATGATAAGCAAACTATTTAATTACATTTACATTAAATGCTTGTAAAAAGTACAAGCTTTCAAATTAATTTATATTTTTGATTAATATATCTCATTTATAAAATTTAACTTTTAAAACTTTTTTTTGCAATGCTATAAAAATTAATTTCATTCCAACATGTGATTAAAAGTTAAGTGTTAGATTGTATAAGTTCTTTTTTTATTCTGAATTGTTTTTATAGCATTTTATACCTTTTAAATCTTGTGAAATTTCTATGTGGTTATAATAAGTGCATGCGTTTATAAGTTTAATCCATATGGACTTATTGATTTCATATTTAATTATTTGAAAATAAAATGTAAGCTAACATTAAATTTAGATTGGAAAAAAATTAGTTACCAGCTTCCTCGTGACAGTTAGTGTGCTTAAAGCAAGGATACAAATGTGACTCTTCCCCTTTTGACAAATCAAAAAATATGCTGATAGTGAAAAGGAATAACATAGTTTTCTGGTAGCGCATTGTGTATGCAAAACAGCTTAAAAAAACTGCTAGCATTTTAATTTCAAGTGTTTTATAGGTTTACGCAACATATTTCCTTTGTTTTTTTGCTTTTTCATATTTAAAATTTTAGGTCACTCATTGTCATAAAAACAATGCCTTTTTAAGCATAAAATTAAATGCCAATATGTACATCCAGAATTTGAGCGTAAACAGCCATTCTCTGTATTGTATTCTTGTAGAGCATTTCTTCCGTGTCCTATATATGATAGTTTATTATTTTACCACACGAAATAATGCACATCTTTTTTTGTATAGAATATGAGCAAATTGTAAAGTATTTCCGTAATCTTTCTGTTTAAATAAAAATTTCCAAATCTCAAATACTGTTCTAAAACATAATTATTTACTCACAATAGTATGCGAGCAAACTAAACAAGATTTAGCCAATCATAAATTAAAGCAATTTTGAAAGCAATTCTTGCCCGACACTTCATTTTTTATTTAATCTGTGGAGAAAATGCTTATGGTTAATGATTAGTAGAAGCAGTTTTTCATTAATTAGAGTAGTAACATTTTGTATTCATAAATTTGTATTCATAAATTGTATTCATCAATTCTAAAATATAAATTTTACAATCATAACATAACATGAAAATAAGGAGAAACTTGAAAGAACATTTAAATTGTATCCTGCAGTTATTCACTATTAAAATATTGTCAAATAACAAAGAAAGCATCAATTTCACACCAATAAATAGGAAAGAATACAATTATTTATTTAGGTAGTAGCATTTCGTGAGTAGTTTTTGCATATGAAAAGTAGTTTACTAAGAATTCTGTTTTAACGCTATGTATTCAAAGTAATTTCATACTTCTTCGCGCTTACAAAATTATGGATTTGAACTATTGCTTCTTGGTTGAAGATAATGATTTATCATGTATATGTGGTATGTTTATCATGAAAGTAAATAATAGTACTTCAAATTTCAAGCTTTTTTATAATTCCAAGACAAAAATTGCTATGTCAATATTTAACAGATATACTTATTGTTTTAAAATACTGATAATGGTTTGCCTTATATAAACACTTTAAATTGAAAGTTTTAGTGACCTGTTATGATTGTTAATAGTATATTTTCATGTTTATATTCAATAAACTTTTTGAGCTTAAATATTTTTATCTGTTTTAGTTTCCAATTCAATTACTTTAATAAAAGATGAAAAAAAATTGTGTTATTAATTACTTTTAACTAAATTCCTTCTTGATATACTTTTCAATTATCGCACATTATTTTTATAAACTTCCAAAAGCAATTTAATTCTATGTAGTAAATATAATTTTATGCTTCTACGAATAGTATCTGATATATTTTTCATGACTTCAATAATATTGAAAACGGATCTCAATAATTTCTTAACTTTACAATTGAAACAAACTACAAATAGATTGAAAATTAATTTTCAAAAATTGATGTTTCGTAAAATGTCAACTTAAAATATTTTTGTCTGTACTATTTTAATATTAAATTATTAAGTAATATTTTTAGATATACTATGTGAAACACTAAAAAATGACTTCATATGTTATGATACTTTTCATGGGTTTAATTTCATGACATAAAAAAAAGTTAGTAATAAAATGTCACAGAACATTTTATTTTAAATTCCATTATGGGAACAGTTTCATGAAGCATTTATTTTCTGGAATATTATCCTATAGTATTTTTATATAAATATTTGGAACAACTTTGATATACCCCCCCCCCAAAAAAAAAATTAAGTGCCAAATCTGGCACTCCCTACGGACTTTTTAGGGTTGCTGTTTCTTATTTTGGTGTTGCCAATTTAAGTTTTTTCAGCTTTTAGATTTTTACTGTTGTCAAATTTAGTATTTCCTTGTATTTTGTACCATTTTTGAGATCTTTTTAAAGTTCTTTTGTTATTAATTATTTGTATTTAACGAGAATCCATCTTGGCGAGAAAAAAAAGGTGCCAAAAACAGGTATTTTGCTTGGCGAGAAAAAAGTCGCCGAATTTCCGATTTGGGTAAGTATATCAAAGTAGTTCCAAATATTTTTATTCTCTTGATTATTTTTGCTTATTCTGTGTATAATAGTTCCCTTTGTTCCTGAAGGAACTGATGAAAAAACACATTATCTATGTAAATGAAACATTTTTCTCATATAATGTCACTTTGTATGCTGATTTTTAAGGCTCTTCAAATGTAGATATTTGGAAGTCGCTAAACTCTAATTCCCACTCACATTAATTTCATTTTTTGGATGCCTAATTTGTTTCACATTCTTAAAATGAAATTCATTTGCAATATTTGTAAAAAATTACACTTGGCCATATAGCTTTTGTTAATACAATTTTCTAGCATTTTCCTTATTATTGATAGCTACTATTTTCCCTTTGTTTTCAATATTTTATTTCAAAAGAGTGTTTTTAGAAAGACAAGAATTATTTTAATTTTAGAAAAATATCTTCAATAAAATAGAAAGACTACAAAGGCCTGGTTGGTTAGGGAGTCATTCTCGTTACCGAAAGGTAGTGAATTCGAATCCAGGTTCATCCGAAGATCCATCGAGTTCACCAATGGCAAATGGAACACGTAAAATATGTCGTGGGCGCACTGTCTTCCTTGTTCCTATTGTAAATTAACAACTCGGAGGGTGTAAGGAGACAGGCCTCGGGTTTTCTCTGTCTTCCTGTCTCTAAATTGGATGATCCAGATGGTGACGCCATTTCTAAGCCAAAGTCATAATTGGAAGTCATACTTCCACCCTAGCAGGGTTCTGTTCAAAAACGGAAGACGCTCTTTCTGACTTCATTCGCTCAGATTCTGATAGGTGAGCTTACCTTCTCCAAGTGTCATAAGTATCAACAACATCCACAGCAATGCTATTTTCTTTAGTTAATAATGCATAAATGAATGTAAATGCATATAATATAATCTAAATTTATTAATAATTTAATTAAAGTAACATTATTTTTACATTGGGATTTCATTATATTCTGTAATATTATTGACATCATAAAAACAAACTTTTACTTCACTCAAAATGTTCTTCAGATAAATTTTGAAATTTTTGAATTATGAATTTTAATCATTATTGTTGTTATTTTTAATCATTATAATTTCTGTTTTCATTTGAATCATTGTTACGCTTTTTCGTTTTACGCTGATGACACAAGTTCAATTATGTTATACTTTTTGTTTTTATTTCATTCATAAATGGGGATAACCTTTACTTCATCATATCGGTGTTCGTATCGGTAATTTCTTTTTACTTTTATTTTTCTTCTTTTTAATTCCTTAAATTCACAGAGATCTCTGAATTAATTTGTCTAAGAATAAGTTTTTAAATTAAATCTCAATGTTTATATAACTGTATGTTCACTGTAAAATTGTGTAATAATGGAAGTCTATAGATTGAACATTAAATGATTCTTTTATAGAATAATTCTACCCTTCTGACCATTAGATATTTTTATTGTTGATTTGCTCATTATGGTGTGCCAGTAGTAGAACCAGTGTTTGTCCAAAGTGAAAAAAATGTTTGTCTGAGGAACTACATAACGCAAATATATTTTACACACAATGAAGTGCATTTTACCCGTTCTTTTATGGCAATTCCTGAACAATGCGATACTTGGTATGAAATAATAGTTTTATCAAAACGCATGACTTGACTTCTTAGCGATACAGTTCTTGTTTTGAGATGGGACAGCGTTATACCTAGATCTTTACCAATCCAGGAATTACTAATCGTCTTAATTTGTAACTCAACCTCCCTACATATAGACCTTTATTATAACTTTAATTCTCAGTATTTAATTAAATTGATAGATATTAATTTAAAATTAAATTGGTTTTTTTTAAGCTTTCTTTGTAAAAATAAAATTTTTTCTATGTTACTGGATTTTACTGCGTGTCTTGTATGTTTTATTGTTTTCATTTTCTTAAGTATTTTGAATTTTTGTCATCTGGAGATTTTTGCTCGGTGTTGTAGGTGTGCATTTATAAAATTTAATAATTTGCGTTAGCTCGATACAGATTTGAATAAGTAAATAAAAAACAATGAAAAATCTCCATCTAGGCGAAATATTTAAAAAATACCCAATAACATGAATGTTATCAATATATTGTTTTCAATACGTTCGTAGGTCTTTGTGGTATAAGAAAATTAAAAATGACATTTCCCTTATCTTAGAAATATTTGCAAAACTCACTACAAAAAGAAAGATCTCTTCTTTAATATAAATATATTATATTTTTCTTTAGAAATGTCATGATTCCAGAATAGCGAGTACTTTATAACTGAAAGCGAAAAAATCGCCAGCTACAAGAAAAGCTGAGTAAACATCACGTGAACTAATACATTCAGCAAGTAAACATTTGCTGAACACTTGCCACATTTAAAAGATGATTCAAGAATAAAATAAACACAAATTTGTTGATGATGCACAATACATCTTAAAATTTATTCAAATAAGAATATTTCTGTCGTTTTATTTTATAACCAATTAAATTAAAAATTACTTAATATTAGTTTGATTAATTAATTACAGATATTATTGTTAAAAAGGAATAATAATACAACTTACAAAACAAATTCATGAACATAATCGTAACTTTTATTCAATTGAAATCATATAAATATAATTTTGCAGCAAAAGAAATTCGTGATTTTTAAGACTTTATTTAATATATTTTGGATTCACTATGTGAAAATGTATAAATTTCTTCATGGTGTATCTTTATCTTGGTGATTAGTGGTCTGTTAAAATACATGTCCACTTAAGCCATTTCTGTGTTCCAATCGACATTTTTGATGACAAGCTTACCTGTGCAAGTTGCAAATTTAACATCAAAATACCTATGCGTAATCAATGGAACTAAGATTACTCTTACTTGGCTATTAAATTATCGGGACCATTAATACCATTCCCAAATCCAAGCGCCTGGTTTGCATATTTACCTCTATCAAAGAAATTTATACCAAATTTTTTCTTTTCCACTAACAATTTTAACACTTCGTAACTCACTACTTAATGTAACAAATAAAAAAACTGTTAAAGATTTTTAGCACAAAATGTCACCTTTCAAAGCAACATAACGTTGAAATGTTTAGATGGACTTAATGAAAAACAGATCTTTAAAGTTATATCTACCGAAACAAAAAATGGATTTCTTTTTCCCCAAACTATTACCTATTATATTTTGTATGCTTTACAAACACAGGAACCAATGGGCAACTGTTAAACCGTAGAATACACCCATATTAATTAATTGATGTTGTGCATATGAAATAATGGTCCTTTTTAAAGTAGTGCTACTTTTAAATAGATATATTTTATTGAAGGGCAATAAAAATGCTCCGATAAAAATTGGATTTTAACAAAGTAATCCCCATTTAATCAAAGTTAAGAATATTTTTCCAAAATTGATTTGAACTGTTTAACGATCAGGGGAATTCTGGTCAATTTATACTTTGATTCTAATATCCTAAATACTAAAACATGCATACTTGCAGCAGAATATGAAATTTCAGTGTATCAGCAACTTCTTATCTTTCAAATACCAATTATTTCATTGATTAATCTGCTAATCATAGTTTAATTTTGAATTAAGCATCTTAGTGTTTCACAATTCACATTTCTTTCCAAATTATTAATAATCATTTCAATCCATTATGCTTTCGATTGACCTCCAGAAACCAGTAAAACTTCCTTCAATTAAGAAATAATATTATATCAGATACAATTCTAATTAACTAACATAGTTAGATTAACATTAAAAGAAAAATATTTGCATTTATTATACATCATCTAAAGATAGCTTTAATTTTACTTAGCACCAATAACATTACTTTATGGCAGTTTCAAATAAAATCAATTGTAAATTGTTAGAGAAATCGTAAGTTTCAAAACAACATAAGCGTATACACTGATTAGCATCAATATATAGATTTACCTCAAAGAATTCTTTGTTTCTTAAATAAATTTTGAATGAACTTTTGTTTGGCATTCAAAAAGTCTTTAATTAATTCATTAAGTTGATTAGTTCTTGAGTTAACAAGAAAATTCACTATTTACTACAGCTAATATGGTTTTCCAATAACTTTTGTTTTTCCAATAAGTGAGTATCTTTTTTAAATAAGTTTCGTGGAATAATGTAATAAATGAGAAATACCGTTTATAAATAAATGGCGTTATTAAATTCAAACCCATAAAATAGGCTACTTTTTACAGCACTTTTTAAAAATATTAAAAAATAGTATTGGAAGAATAAAAATGGCATAAAAACAAAGCAAATACTTTGTCTTATTTATTATTAATATCCATTTTTATGCAAGTTATTTTGCTTTAAAAAATGAAGAAATTACTTTATTTCGTACTCTACAAGAAAATAATAGATTGTACCATAGATAGGAAAAGAATCCCTATTTTTTTCTCAAATTTGACTGGTAGCTCACTTTACGTAAAATACAGCATGACAATTATTTTCCTTCAAGTCCAAAATTCTGAAGCATTATATATTAAACAAAATTCTAATACATATAAAAAAAATTCTGCGATGATTAGGATTGGAATTTTTAATCTTAAATAAATTCTTTGAATTCTCATAGAAATTTAATTATTATTTCATCAAATTTTTAGGGATTTTTAAACTCACATCATGAAAAGAGAAAAATTATTTACCTTAATTATAGAACTCTGTGAATTTATTTTTAATTACTTGTTATTTAAACACATGTTCAAAATCTCGATTTTAAGAACCATGTTAAAGTTATTATTTGATGTAAATGTAAAATGGGAATGATCAATTCAAAAGAAAAATATTTAACTACAATTATATATACTGTTTCTAACAATGAAAATGTTAGAATGAGTGTATGATTGATACATTGATCTCTATTATAAACTTTATTTGAAATACAAATTTTCCCTAAATTCACTAGCCTTGTACATTACGTTTTATAATAAAATACATTTGCATAAAATATCTCTGATATTGTGACTTAAATCAAACAATACAGAAACATAATTTGCGGATATATTAAATAATACACATGTTTGTGAATAGTAAACAAGTGTGCATTTCTGAAAATGATGGTGAGTTTCAATACTAAACTCTGATTTTTGTTTCAAAATCTGCTGGATATTAAGCATTTAGTTGTTAGATTATTGGACGTATTGATAATCTCCCATAATGCTTTCCATTTATGAATAAAGTCTACTAAACAATATTGAAACGATTTCATAGGTTGAGCAAAGTGGATTAATACCTTTGTAGTTACATTCAAGGACATTTTTTGTACATTCAAGGATATCTTCTTCTTTGTGCATGTGATTGATTGTGCTAAGTCTCTATTCTTCCGGAAGTCACATTCTCCCAAATTGATGAAATAATATGGTATAAAGGCTTCACCCCATATAGTCCTCAATTTTTTTTTTTTTTTTTTTTTTTTTTTTTAAAAAAAAAGTTTTGACGATATTAAGTCTGGACCAGATGATTTATTTTTTTAAGTTTTTTCCCATCTCTTTTCATAAAACTTCGAAACCTTACATTTTCAAGGAATTATTTTGAATAGTAAGACTAAAATTCTCGAAAGATGGAAAAGAAAATTTTAACAGTTTACTTAATGGAGAATTTATATAAACTGAGATGTATTACCTCTAAGTTTTTGAATTTAAAGATAAAATAGAAAAATCTAATATCAAAAATCATTTTCTACCAAAACATATGCACTTTATTTCATGAAACCAATGTTGGTTTAAGACTTTCATGACATTAGAAGTTATTGTAAAAGTAGTCATAACTTCTCTTAAACATGATTTTCGAACTACCCCTTTCGATCGGTACACATTAATATTTTAGTTTCGATTAAGATTTAATTTTCATTAGAATGATGCTTAGTATAAGAAAAATAGCACCGTTGATTAAATGTGATTGTTATGGGACTACAGTCCATATCATGAACCCACAATCAATTTATTATGAGTATCATGAATGTATTATGAAACTTACTTTAACATTCACTTGAATGTGAATGTTAAAGTAATAGCATTCAATTTATCAAGGAAAAAAGTATTAGTTATTCTGCGTATAACCATTTGTAAACATTAAGTATAGTTATACGTAAATTATCATAAGTTTAAAAATGTTGGTTGCATCATTGGTTAATTATGAATTGGTGTGTTAATATGAATTTTTTAGATTTAAAATTAATAAAGAAATGTTAAGGTGAAATCTTACCATCTATGAATAAGATACAATATCAGCTATATTTTATAGTATTATAGAAAAATACCCCTTTTCTCTACATACAACATTTAAAATTTCTTTTAGAAAACATTCATACAATGATTAAAATCGACTGTATGATAATAATTTATTAAACGTTTTACACATAATTGATTTTGATTTGCTCTTAATTATTAATTTTAACTAGTGGATTTTTACTGAATATAGGTGTATTTATAGTTCTTCAAGACATCTAAATACCATAAATAAAATTTGTCATAAATCTTCAGATAACTTGTTACCTTTTACTTTTATATCCATATTGATTTCAATTAATTTAAAAAGTGAATAATTGGACGTTACACAAATTATTTTGATGAAAGTTTAAATTGTTATCATATTTTATATTTTTAACTTTTTAAGCCATTTTAAATTAGTATAGTCAGTGTGAAGAACACAAAAATTTCAATGAAGATGACAATGACAATCATTCATTATGGCATCCATCTTTATGATGGCATAATTTTTTTTTAGGTTAAAGGCATGTTAAGCCCTTTACCAACATCAGCGTATTTAACAAACTTATAAATGTTTTAAATAAAAATATTTTCCAATATGACAATCTCAAATCTCAATCGAAATATATTTTTAATCATTTATATATCTACTAAAATTAATTGCTTTTGCTCTTGCTGAATTTCGAGAGAATCGTTTTGTGGACTATTCCGTGTCTTAAAGCAATATAAAAATATACACACAAAAATATTGTTTTTAGATGTGTACAACATATTTTACATGTGTATCCATTATATTTCCTTTTGTACAAATCCTGTCA
>JAPDSC010020285.1:9545-31481 GCA_026290005.1 Latrodectus geometricus | reverse complement strand
TTGTTTTTCCTTGACTTAACAATTAACAATAAGTGGTTTTATTTTATATTTCAAATGAGGCAAAAATACAAAAAAATTGCCAATTTTCATTTTAGTTTAATTTAAAAATTTTTTGATATATATATATATATATATATATATATACATATATATGTGTGTGTGTGTGCGTACCCAACTTATATATATATATTGATGAAATCTCAAGAGAGTGATTTCTTAGCTGTAACTGCAAACCTTACGATAGCATTAACATTACGACCAGTCTTTTACTATTAAAGAAAAGGAAAAGCACGGCCTTATCTCTCGAAATGACCTAAGGCTTAGGTTTTTGAAGAACCGATATTTTACTGGGTCATGATGCAAGGGAAATATGTGTGTACTTTCTTTTTTCTTAAATAACACTGTATTTCCTAAAATGATATCATGCCTTGAGGCTTGTTTTATAAAGTAGAATAATTTAGATAAAGAATTCAACATAATGCAATATCTTGAGAATTGTTTTAAGTTTATTTTACAATTTAGTGCTATGAAAAAAATTGAAATTTTCCGATTGTTGAAAAAAATATGAGTGAGTTATAATATTGGAAATCAAAGCTCGGTGTGAAATCATTTGCATTATTTTGGAATTTGAAAAATTGAAATTGTATTTTATCTGCATTGTATAATACAAAATAATTTAATGCATATATTTGCGTATTGAATGTATATATTTGTTTAATGTGTAAGGCTATATCACATTTACATTTATTTGAAATGACTAATAACATTCGTTAAAGTATGCTTGAATGATTATATTGACTCATTTGGATGTGAAATGTAACATTCAAGCTATTTTTCATTTTTCTAATTTTTTATTTAAGTTAAGTTTAAATAAATATGTCAGCAAGAAGGTTCACATTAACATCGCTTTCAACGATAAAAACTGATGAAAATATTTTACCTTTATGACAATTTGTATTTAATTAACGTACTTAGTCTTTCTTTAAATTTTATTCTTCGAGCTTGAAGACTTTCAAAACGCAACACATCTCCATAAGTTTCTTTAATATTTTAAACAAGTAAGTGATCAATAATTTGCTAAAAGTATATAATATTATTTGTGCCACGCTTATTGCTTATGTTCTCTTTCTTTATACTTATGGTTTCTCTTCTTAATATATATGTTTCCTGCACATGGCATGAGTATATGGATTTTAAACTGAATGTATCAGCATATACTAAAAAAACGTGAATACATAAAACTTCACAAGAGAGAGGGAAAAAAAAGATATTTCATATTAAAATATTTTAGGGAATTTATTTTATGAAATTAGTATGATTTAAAAATTTGTGTGTTTGCCTATTTCATTTTCTCTTATACTAATTTCTAATAAAAAAATATGAAAAATATCTAACATTATATATTTAATATTATCAGTAATCCTTCAAAGATTCATAATCCACAAAACATTGATAGCGTTCAATAAAAAATATTTCTTCTAAGAATGCAGCCATCTTTAATGTTCGTCACTTTCTAATTCGCAGAAATCATATAGTCCATAGTTTATTTCTATAATAAAGGTTATTTTTTATGACAATAGTGGTTTTATTTCCAATAAATTATTTTCCTACTACCGTTATGACTACATTATACTTATCCTATAAATCAGGGAATATACCAAGAAAAATTGTAATAATTTATAATATCTAATTAAAAACTTTATATTCTTTAATTAAATTTAATTACCTAATCATTGATTTAATGTTTTATTTTGTTACTTGCGGTTAAAATTACAAAGTACATTCTGAAACTTATAATATTGGTATAAATGTATAAATTAGAAAATATGCATTCTCATAATTAACAGTTAATGAAAAGATTTGACTTTATATCAAATTCAAATTTTGTAAAAATAATTGTTCACATAATTTATATGGTTTAAAATTGAGAGAATTAGAATTTTATTAGTTTCTTTGTTACAGAAACAACTTCAGTTTGAATAAGAGAGTGGGAATGTTGAGATAATCTCTAATTAAAAAAAAACATTTAAATATTTTTAACAGTGAATTAAATCTCTAAGAATATATGTTTATTCTAAATGAACCAATAAAATAAATTATTATCTATTTTACTTTAATACAATCAATGAATCTTCACTTTCATTTTATTAATTAATTTTAATATTCGAAGCATGATTTTAACAATATATCACAATTTTTTTCTTTCTCAAAGTAACACTAAATATTTTAAGAAGCATATTTATAATAGATATATTTTATAAAGATTTTTTCAATCATAATCATAAAAAAATTAATAAATGCTTTAAAGTTTTTCAAACTTTTAAAATAATGTTCTCAAATTATTATTCAACTTTATTTCAACAATATGTGTTCATGTGAGCTTTGATTTTCAGAAATGCAAATCTTTCCTCGTTATTTTTTTCCGAAACCGATTCTTACTCTCTAGCGATATAATCCTCAACCTAGATCTGAAAATAATACTTGGATTTTACTCAATTATATTTTAAATATATATCACCAAGAATAGAAAGATGCGATTGAAATGAAATTTAATACATATAATTATACATGTAATATTCACTTGACTTTAAAATGAAGACAATTAAATAAATACAGTGTGTACAATTACGCATATACATTACAACTACACTGCTTCCTGTAGCAATACATGCTGGCATACAGTCCAACGACGAGTTGATTAGACTTCTGATGTTGTCCTAAGACAGATGTGCCCACAATCTCTTGAGCAGCTACCTCGAAATCAGGCACAGAGTGACACGGCGGCATCTGTCGTTTCAGATTTTCCCAAACATGCTCTGTCTGGAAAATGTCCTGGAAACCAACCGACCAGGGAAAACTCTGAAGATAACGTAGGAAATCTTGATAAAATTTAGAAGAATGTGAATGAGCATTATCTTGCTAGAAATGTACCACTGGAATACCATTTTTCTCTCTCGGGGTTGAAGAATGTCATGAACATTACGATGGCTTGTAAGATTCCATGTACCAAAATTTCAGTGGACCGGTTATTATTGGCAATAGACATTTCTGACCATTAGCCGATTGTGCGGACAATGTATCGAACGAAGTGTGGGTCGAAGTATACCGTTGTAAAGAGAGCTTCCATACCCGTAGGTAGTTACCATCTGCTTTCAAAACTAATTGAGGTTCATCACAAAACACCACGTTTTGCCAATCTGTGTCATTACACGTCACTCGAGTTTAGCACTAGTGTAGATGGAGTTGTAGCGGTATAAAAGACAATACAGAAAACGGGTGCTTCAATTCAAGATTCACTTTCTCAAGGCATCTACAATGGTTTGTAGAACAATTGGCATCCCTACATCTCCTTGTAACGTTGAATGAGCCACTACGGGATCCTTGAACTTGCCACATTATATTTCACTCATTTAGACTCGTTATCTTCCTCATCATTTATGATCCGGGACGCTGCACACGAGTACCATCTCGTGTTCACTGCTCCTAACATGTTTTGACAGTGTGCTCTGAATGATCAAACTGGCGACTAGCCTGTGGATTTCTAGCCGATTATGAGACCCCTCTTCAGTTGAAGTAACTGAACAAAATGTATTTTTAGATGTCTTCCAAGCAGTCTTTACTTACTAAAGTTTTTCTAGCTTCAGTGTTTTATCTTCAAGTTTCTAAATTTTCCACTCTGTGACGGATTATACAGAGCTCACTACCTGATTGTAGCACCACTCTCGAATGTGTTGTTACGTGTATTGGCACCTAACTTGGATCATTTGTATATTAGATCTCATTGTACTTATT
Organism: Latrodectus geometricus; assembly: GCA_026290005.1. Classification (NCBI taxonomy): domain Eukaryota; kingdom Metazoa; phylum Arthropoda; class Arachnida; order Araneae; family Theridiidae; genus Latrodectus; species Latrodectus geometricus. The sequence goes on along the minus strand of JAPDSC010020285.1, from coordinate 27,689 downwards.
TCCAAAGGGTTAATACTTTTATTTATTTTTGGAGCGCTATTCTTAATTTTCCTGAGTAGAAAGAGAGTGCTTTCCTAAAGAGCATTCAAAGTGAATAATTATTTAATATATGAAACGAATTTGAAAGCAAATTTCAAATTGAAGTAAAATAAAAATTTAATTTATCATCTTCAATTCATGCATTCAATTCATCTTCAATTCAATTTGTTATATTCCTATAAAATATGTAAAATGAAGATAAAAGTAACCAAAATGAAAGAGATCAAAGCATAAGCATCAAAATCTTTAGCCTTACTAAACACGTTTTAAGAAAAAATAACAAAAAAAAATGACTTCTGTTCTCTGGGGAGTCTGGAGAAAATTAACTAGCAAGAGAATGATAAAATGATAAATTCATAAAGTTCTCTCTCAAAGCAAAAAATCAGAAGGAATTTCATTTTAATTTCATCTTTTAAGAATAAACATGGGTAGAAGAATACTTAAAAATTAGCCATACATTTAAATTTTTTATAAATATCTATATTTTAAAAAAAAATCTCATAACTTACATTTTAATAAAAATGTTGAATAATTTCTATGTTTCTTTGATACGCAATACCACAATTTTATTTATTCTAATATTCATAAATTTAATGATGAAAGGAAATAATGAATATACTTGGAAACGCTATTTATTTCGTAAATGTAAATACCATTTCAATAGCTTATTAATTGCAGAAAAATTAAATGTTGAAATATTGCAAGTCGAATGGTTTCACAATAATAAGAATTGAATTCCTTTTTACTAATTAAAAATAAAATATTAATGATTTCTTTTAATAAAATAACTTTTTCGAATAGTATTGTACGATTTTCTTCCTAAATGAGAGTAGGAAAACTTTTCCTCATATTTTTAATTTAACAAATGAATTTTAGTGCCGAAAAAATAAGAAAATTTCTTTTAAACTGTATACTAAAATAAAATATTAATTCAGTCTAACTAAATAAAACACTTAGTCTAAGTAAATAGAACATTAAAATATACATTGTCTAATTAAATAAAATATAAAATACATTATTTAATAATCACTTGTTAATTTAATTACTCAACCGGATATCATTGGAATGATCACTTCTAAAATAGAGCAGCTTCAAACTGCCTAAAGCTTGTTTATAACTGTAAATGCAAGCATATACAAACCTGCATTAGATATACCAAATACTCTATTAACCGGGTAAGAATAGCCGGAATAATACTACACCAAGCAAAATTTTCATTTCTAGTTACGTCAATTTTGACCTAAGGAGCAATTGAGCAATATGGAGGATGAAATTGAGTAATAAAAACAAACTAATTGAATCTAGTAAATCATAATGACAGCAATTTTTTATTTTATATTATTTTGTAGTAATTTTCAATAATGAATTTAGGATAAATCTATTACCAATTTTTAATATTTTATCTCAATTAAAAATGTTTTAATGTGCAAATAGTGGTCGTAGCATGATGAATATTTTACACTTAAAAATTAAATATACATATGTCAACACAAGTATCACATTCGATAAAGATATCTCCCTTGAATTTTTTAATTATTTACTTTATTCTTCAATATTCTTAGATTTTGATGAGCATTAATAACATAAAAAAGGAAAAGTTTTTTTTCGATATAAAGCTTCTAATGATAACTGTTTTATAAATATAAAACCAAACATGAACATCAATGAGACTACCATTATTCAATGTTATCTCTTAAATTTCGACAGCTGTGGCTTATTTAATCTTTAATAAATACATCTATAACACATTAATACCTAATGAACATGAATGAGACTACGATTATCCAATGTTATCTCTTAAGTTTCTCCAGGTATGCCTTTTTGAATCTTTAATGAATGCATCTATAACACATTAATGCCTAATATTATGTTGGGCGTAAAAATAAAGTATCAAGAAAGAAATGAGATATCAAATTTGCATTACTTCAAATTTTGCACAAACTGAAATTTTGATTAAAAATTCATTACTCTATCAAGTGACAAAAATGATAATATTAATAATAAATGAAGCTGAGACTGAAAAGCTCTGTGTTAAGTTCTGTATTCTGAATGAGGCTGGGATTTGTTGAACAAAGATTGTCCGTTATATGTGAAGCATAGAATCAAGATTGATCATAATGAATTATTTTATATGTTAGAAAATCGTGTGCATTCTTAGATTATTTTTTTCAAATGATTCACGTAGCTTTTTGATATACATTTAAAAAAATATCATGCAAGATTGTACAACATTACAATTCCTAAATTGTGCTTGCAAAGTTTACCTTACCGAAGAGTGGAAAAGGAAATTTATAGATATGAAAAAAATATGAGGAAAGTAAAATCTCAGAAAATTATTTTAAAAGCACTACATGATAATTATATTAAAGATAGTAAATGAGAAAGTGAAATCTAATATCACCTTTAACATTTTTCACCTGGCTATACGAATCAGAAAAACACAAATATTATCCCTGATGTTTTTTTTTAAATTCGTCAATTATAGTTCGTAAAAAGTTACATGGTTTAAACTATTTTTTCCTATATATATCCTCACGGTTGAGAAAAACATTACAAAAACAAATTCATGTGGGTTAGAGGGAAAAAGTAATAGAAACAATTTAGAATTTTAATAACTTTCCATTATGCTACTAGTAATAAGTTATTTCATAATTGAAAATCTATATCTGCATGATTATTACTTAATTATATTTAAGAATATGACTGGATTTTAGGAAAAAATAATCAGCCTCTACAAACACTTTAGATAGGCTCCTAACAACTGGTTTATAAGGGCCACAATGGCTTACTAGGATAGAGAGTCGTTCTAAAACCAACCAGGCCATCAAATTCCAATAAGCAGGAAGACAGTGAGATTCGTGGAAGATTTATCGTGTTTACCAAAGGTGGCTGGAGCACATTAAACGAGTCATGGTTGCAATGTCTTTCAAATTAAATAAAGCCACTTTTGCGATTGGATAGTCAAATATTAGGAGCCTTCTAATTTATGCTTGCTTCTAAGTTTCGGAGAATCCAACCCGGCGGCATACATTAACTGGCAAAGATCATCTCAGGCTAGGTACTGAGAAGTATGCTGATACAGCCACAACATTTAATTTAAAAAATATTTTTTTCTCAAACATATAAACAAAAATAATTAGGAAAATGTAAGCTGAGAGACTTCTTGAAATTATGCACAAAAATTACCATGGGAAAACTGTTCAGAGATGTCAAAATGCCATTTTTTATTCTGTATTTGGTTAACGCCTCACAGTAGCCCTTATTTTTAGTTTAAGGACTTAAAATAAATAAAGGTTTATCTTTAAATATGTTACTTCTTGGAAATCCAAATTTCTAGGTATAACATTAATCCATTGGCGCCAATAAATCATATTTTCATTATATCTCAATGACATCTTGTATCAAAACGGCAATTGGATAATTGAACTTGACACTTGAAATAAACGAAAGATTCTAAAAAATCTTTATATCTGCATTTTTTCTTTTTTTGCATGTGAAATTTCTTTTTGCGATTCTTTAAGTCTCTTAATATATTGAGCAATGTGTATGGGAATTGGCAAGAATCTTAAAATTGGTGAATTGGTAAATTTTGCTATCTCGGTTATGAGCAATAAATTTGATTTAAAGATCAACGGAATTTTATATAGCTCACCATGAATTTTATTATTAACTACTACTTTAAGATAAAGAACTAACTTTAAAATAAAGAGAATTATATTGTTGTGAGTCATGTAAATATCTTGTCAAGTATTACAGTTACGGTATATAATATACATATTAGTCTGACAATGTACTGAAAATAATGTAGTGTTAATTATTATAATAGTAAAATTGAGGTTACTATACTTATTCATTTCAAAGTAACTATCTAGATTCCTGAAGATTTTTTTCAACAGATTATATCTTTTAAAATGGACTACAAATAAAAATATTTCAAGACAACCGAAAACTCAACTTGTGAGTCAAATTTTATAAATTATGCAATTGTTTTTAATTTTATTACTGAAACTTTTGATAGATTAATTAAATATTCTGTGCTCTAGACGTGGATGTTGGCATTGTATCATTGATTATCTTTCATTTATTCTGCTCATTGTAGTATTTGAAGCATTTGATGAATTTTTATCATTCATTATTTTAATCATAATTTAAGAAATAATGCAATGAGAAAAAGTAAAATGAAATATTATGTAAAGATAGTTTTATACACCATGCAATGTTATTCTTTAGCAGACATCCTCATCTAAAAGAAAATTCCAAGTTAACATTTGCCTTTCTTGCATGCCTCTTTTAAAACCAAAAACAAACTTATCAATAAATATTTAAATACTATAAAAATCAATTGATAAATGCATTTATACGTATTTTACAGGAATCCAAAGATTTAATATGAAAGATTTATGGTAAGCGAATATCAATTGTTCTTAAGATTTAATTAATTTTACAGTTAATAATTTTAAATATCTAACATTCATGCTTCATTAAGCAAAATACTATCAATTTCAAATTATTTATTTTTTTCTAAGTGAGAATCATTGTCTCTGGGTAGATCAACAATATAACATTCAAAAGCACACATTTTTTATAGCAATTTGAAATTGTGATTATAGCTTCGGTTTCAGAAAGGTTGTAACTCTATCACAATCAAAAATCACTTAACAAAACTTTTCATCAATTTAATTAAACAATCTGTTTAATGAAATTAAGCAAAATTCAATTTCATTAAGCAATCTGCTTAATGAATATGACTTTTGCTTTACAGTAAAGAGAATTAAGTCAGAAATAGTTAAAAATATTGAATAAATAAATATGTATACAAATTTTCTTTTTCCTTAAAACTCTCTTTTCATATAAAGACTTAGACAGCATAATTTAAGAATATGTTTAAAAATGTTTATGTTTGATACTTACATTTAACTAAAAACTGCTTTCACTCCTTGTGTTTACTTCTATATTTTATTTAAATAAAAAATGCGAAGAAAACAAAGAACAAATTTATTTAAGCAAATTATTACAGATAAATTAAAAACAAATATTAAAATTTTAGGGCTTAACTTATATAAAGAAATTTGTATATAAATGTAGTGTCGCCAAGCTAATTGGATCACATTTTTCGGTCTTAATAAACATGTGTCATCTCGTTTCTGTTCCATACAGTAAAAAGAAAGGAAATCTTTCGCTAAAGTGGCAAATTCAAATGTTTAGAAAGTAATCTGTTTTAGAGTTTGTCTAGAAATTTGTTTTGCAGAGTCAAAGTTAATATAAATGTAATTCCTCATGAATATAAAATTAAGTGCATAAAAAATTATAAATTCTCTTTAATTGGAATAAGATATCTGTGTGCTTATTTTATTTGTGGAGCAATTAAAAATAAGAAAACTATAAGTTGTTCACAATTATTTTTAATTTATTCATATAGTACTTTGAAATAAAGAATTTTCTTTCATTTGAAAAACTATCCTTTAAAAAAAATCGTATTTTACTTCAACGTTTCAGCTGCTATCAGAATCTCATTTGAAAAAGGATTGCTAAAAGAATGGTCCTCCGTTTATCAGCATTTCCAAAGCTGCAGTGTCTCGACGACGTGAATACAAATGATAGCGATTTCCATAAAACTCCAAAATCCCGAACCAATTTACCGGTTAAAATCTCAACGGAAGAATTTCTTAACTGCAACAGCAAACCTTGTGATGGCATCACCATTAGAACATGTACTTTTCTTTTGAAAGAAAAGGAAGTGTGGTGTTACCTCCCAAAATAGCCTCAGGCTTTCATTTTAAGTAAAACGTTTCTTAGTAGCAGGGGGTCACGATCCAACCGAAAAGGGATAAATTCAGGGAAAATAAAGGAATTAAACTATTCCTTCTTTTTAAGAAATGTTCTTGGCAAAAGGAATGATGTCTTACCTTAAGGCATGTTTTCAAGAATCGGGTAAATAAAATAAGCGATTTAAAAGGCTTCCGTTACATGCGAATATTTAATTTCCAAGAATTAAAAGATATCTTCACATTTTAAGATACTTAAGGGATGCAATGGTTTTATTTTGGTATGAAATATCTTTACCGTCATTTATCGCTCAGTTTTTATTTATATTAAATGTCCTCATGTTTAAAAAGAAAAAAACTTTGTCTTCTGTCTCATTTTTACATTCACTATCAAATTGTATAGCCCTGGTTTTCAATAAAAAAAACTCTAAAAAAAAATTTATTGAAATAATTAGATAGAAGAAAATTTAAATAAACAATTTGTTTGTTTCTTTAAAAATATTTTAACACGTAAAAATTCATTATGGAAATATATAAAGATATTTTTGAAGGGGGTTAAAATATATTCACTCAAACATGTGGTTTCAATATATGTTTAAAAGTGTAAGATTTCTTAGTTATAAATTTGAATCTCTAATCAATAAATTTTTCTTCTCTGAATTCTCATGCATTAAACGTATATCCACTAAATACCGTATTTTCCTGTATATAATCCGCAAGGTCATTCTTTTTTTCGAATAAAAAAAAAGAAAACCGTTGCATAATCCGCAGCGATTTTTGCGGTGAATAATAAAAATTATATATTGTTGATATAATTTTCTAACCTTCGATTTAAACGATCTATTAATTCCGACATCTAAAGGCTGTAATATTTTTGTGAGTCCTCCAGGAATAATAGCAATTTTCACATATGCGGACTTCAAGGCATGCTTAACATTTTCATTTATATGAGCTTTCATAGAGTCCATAATTAAAAAAGCTTCAGGATGAAAAAAGGAATTTTTTCGTTTTCGCCAGATGCTGTGTAACCATGAAATCATAATTCCTTCATTCATCCAGCCTTTTTCGTTTACTCTAATTTCAACACCTTTAGGAAAATTTTCTTTTGGAAGCGTCTTTCTTTTAAATATCAGCATAGGTGGTAATTTCATACCATTTGCTGCACAGCATAAAACTACAGTGAATGAAGTTCTTTCATTTCATGTAGTATTTATTGAAACACTGCTTGTTCCCTGAACATTGACAGTCCTGGTAGGTGGTATATCAAAGGACAAGGGCACTTCATCCATATTAAAAATCAAATTCGGAGTAAAATATTTAACTTTAATGACTTTTTTACAAAATGTAATGAAGTCATCAGATTTTTTTTGCCAATCTTCTGGTAGTTTTTGACCGACCTACGAGCGATTCCGTACAGTCAAGTTTTTCCTTTTCTTAAACCTGTAGCACCACGTGGGTCCACCAGAGAAGTTTCCAATACCCATTTCTCGCGCAATAAGTTGAGCTTTCATTCTTATATGAATCGTCAAGACTGCTTTCCCATTTGATCTCTCATTTAATATCCACTTATTCAATTCTTCCTCCATTTCAACCCAGTGAGGTTGTCCACGGCGATTAGCTCTTTTACGTCGGTCGCAGGTTTCGATATTCGTCTTATTCTTTTTCCACAATCAAATATTTGACTTGTCGATGCTAAACAATCTTTCAGCTTCCCTATTTTCTACCCCAGTAGCTTTCTCTACAACTTTTAGTTTAAATTCTGCCGTGTAACTTCCACGTTTTCGTTTAAACATGATGTATTAATATTTTCAGGACAAAATTGCTCAGATAGAAGCAAAATGCGTATAAACGAATTCAAGTTCATTCTAGAACGATTTCCGAACTATCAATTTCGTTCCGTTCCAGAATAAGAACTGTGAAGAAACGAATTTGTTCCGTTCTAGAACGAACTTCCAATTACATTCAAGGACGATTTTGTCCTTGAACGTAAATGGACAAAACTGCAATCTGTAAATAAAATCTTTAAATCTTTCAGCGCCTTCTGATACCCATTTTACAAAACATAAACAGCATTTTCAAAATTTTTAATGTAAGTTTTCTGTTGCAAAATATTTTTATCAGATAATCCGCAGATTATATACAGGAAAATAATACTGTAAATATTTCTGAATAAAAAGTTTAATATTAATGTATTTGTATATATATATATATATATTAGTAAAAATGTTTATTCAGAGTCCCAAGATAGTTGGTGTATTCACAGTACTCCATTTTTTTCTTATGAGATCATGGAAGATGAAACAGCACGACAATATCCGTTATGGTTTTGGGAGTAATAGATAAGCTTTCTATTAAATTGCTAGCTCGAAGGAAGCATATAGTCATCAATAATTTTGTGATAGATCTTAAAGTTGAGTCTACTTGAAATTACGACTTAGAGTCCTAAATTGTATCGACACGAATATCTTTAATCATAATTCTGATCTGGAAGGAAAAATGTACGTTTTCGAAATTTGATTAATAATATCAGTATTTTCATTGTTATACGGTCCAATATCTTCTGCGATACATACGACATACCTATATATTTTGGGATAAACTGTTCTGAGCTGTAGAATGACTGTGCAATTGAGCTATGGATTGTTTGTTTGTGATTCAAAAGGCCACTTTCTACACAAAGCAGCAAATATATAATGAGACCTACAATATCTAAAACGGATTTTGAACCATTGAAAATAGCCATGATCTTTGTAACATTTGATACCAAGAACTGTTGAACCAAAATTACAGCACTACAATTTGGCTGCCTTTTCACGGTACAGAGGCAATCTTCGTATGGATGATTTTCACTGGCATAACAATGTCGAATGTTCATTGAAACTCTTCGGGGGTGGTCTATCAGTATCTTAACAAACTACAGATCACTTAACTGCTAGCGGAAAATGATATATATATATATATATATATATATATATATATATATATATATATACATGAATGATGAAATATATAATAGATGAATGATGCATATTGTATGTAAAGTTTCGAATAATAGAAACAATTTCTTCTCCTTTTATGTAAGCGTCAATAAACTAAGGTGCTGAAATTATGTATTTAACTTATAAAGATAACTTAAAAAAAATAATTTATTTAGTTAAAAATTTGGCAAATTAAATTATAAAAAATACGAACAATTGATATAAAAGATTATTTTACATGCATCTCCTAAATTGTTTCCAAAATCCATATATGTATATAGCCATATATAATCAGTATTTTTTAAAAAGTAAGGCTTTAAACAATGCAATTTTCCAATTCAAAACTGAAGATTTTACCGTATTGTCAAGTAGAAAGTATAAATATTATTCTCTTTAAGTATCAATGTTAATAAGAAGAAACTTTTGTATTCATTTTCTTAAAAGTAGGAATGTAAGGACATTCGTTTAAATATTTTATGCATTATACTCAATATTCTATTATAATTTTATAGTTCTTTGAATAATATTATGTAAATTTTTATATTTTTCAATAAGATCATGAAAATATTTGCATTATGTATATTAAAACAAGGTTGATTTTAAGGATTGAATATAATATCCTAGTTATAACTAAACAACAGATAAAGGTGACAAGTTTCTAAGTTTACATTCAAAAGTTTAAATCATTTGGATCCACAATAATAAAATGTATATATATATATATATATATATATATATATATATATATATATATATGCTTTGAAATTAGTAGGATAATTCGGCAGATAATTTCTCAAAAATTGTAACCCTAACTTAGAATGATTCATTCGAATCCCCAAGAAAGTGTATTTCTATATTATTAAACAAAATTTTGTTCGAATAAGATTATCACATGAATAGAAAACATAAATAGAAGAACAATGGTATAAAATATGACTGTAATAATTAATATAATAGGAGAAATAAAGAAAAAATATTTTAAGGATATTTTTTAATAAAAAATACTCTACAACAGAAAATATAAAAAAAAACAAAAGTGAACGTGTGACAGGAGATATTATGAAACTCTTCAAAATTATTTTAGTTGTTTAATAGTAATAGTTTATATTTATTTAAAATTTTAAGACCTTTTAATATTTGTAGTTTATTCATTATTATATTCAAATAAAAAATAAATCAGTATATTCTCAACAATTTAAAGGAATCATGAAAAACATATGTGTTAGAATTTTGACATGTCTTTGGATATGACTGAATTTCATTGGCTGAATAAAGGTTATTTATATTTAAGAAATTTCAAAAAAATTATTATGGAGAGCACTTTATTAATCAAAAGATTGTATCTTTTTTTATTATGATTGAAAATCGATTTTTGTTGTGTTTTTTTTTTCATTCCTCCTAAGATGTTATCCAATACTAAAAATTTTGTAGTTGTAATTTAATTACTATTTATTAATTTAACTAATAATTAGTAAATACTAATTGAATTATTTTTTATTGGTACTAAAACTATTTACAATTACGGGATTAAATATTTTATTTATTTTTCCTTACATAATAAAAAATACTGTTTTAAGTCATCTAAATTCTTTTAAAAAATATTAATGATAATATTCAAATTTTCTCAATTAAACCATTATATATTCTGCTATGCTATTATGTTATTTATGAATTAAATTACTAGCTTTTATAAATATTTAAAGGGGCTCTGAAATTGCATCTATGACTTACCTAATTCCATTATTGCATAAATATCATATATATCATCAAATATAGAACTCCATTAGAATGACCATGCAATTGTTTCTCAATTCATTTCTATGTTGAACAAAGAGCCAGAAAATTTGCTATTGCATTACCTATGCATATGTTTTCCAGGTATCTGATAGCTATGATAACTAATAAGAAATATCTATCTTCTAACAACTAGCCAAATTATTAGGTGGTGTGTAACAATTTTCTTAATCTAATAATTCAGTTTTCGTTTAAAAAAGAAGTGGCTTTTGAATATATTGTGAGGAATAAGTGACATTGAAGATTGTTCCTTATGCTTCCTAAAATCAAAGCTAAACAAAACTAGATTTAAAATTATCATAAATTAAGCTTCATAAAAAAGAACTTTCAAGATGTATGAAATGGATATATTTATTGATCAACTTATTTGGAGCACTGAATAGTCTATGTATATAGCATCTGATGCATTCAAATGTAGAATATTAGAACGCTAATATACAAATAAATCAAGATTTTAGACTTTTAAAGAATGAAACTTGCTTCTTTTTCCTATAATTTATAGCTAAAAATGTAATGTAATTTAAAATTTTAGGTAGTCAATATTGTTTTTTTCAATGTAATAAAAAAAGTATAGTATTACAAACCTGTTCCTTTAAAAATTAAAACAAAATAATCTAATAATCTATGGCAAGGATTGAAATACCCTATGACTAGCATAAGAGTATATATAAACATACAGAAAGTGGAAAAACGTAAACTCGTGTATCAAAACTACATGAACAATTATTGTAAAGCTACAACTTCATTCATTAGTCCTAAAACTTATCAAGAAATCATTCAGGATATTATTTTCTTAATTAAAAGGTATAAATAAATTCCAACTTATTTAATATTAACATTTAATCATTTTTATTCTTTGTATTTAATTTATATTTGGAAAACATAAATCGATAAACAAACATAATGATATTTGGACTATCGAAATATCACATATATATGTCATTTATAAGAATATCTTAAAATCCTCTCATCCTTATTATGTGCATAAAATTCATTTCTAAATTAATTATAAAAATATCATGAAAAGTGAATAATTATTTTTTGAAGTATTTAATATTATGGATTTCTTTTAAAAATATCATTTATTTAAATTTAAAAAAATGTTACATGAGGTATGCATTCAATGTATTATTCATCCTTCTTTCTAATGAAATATATTTATATTTACGTCTTTATTCTACAAGATACATGTGTGGATTAAATACAGAATAAAACTTATACTTGACAATATTCCTTGAAATGAGAAAAGTATTTTATTTATGAAAGGGTAAATAAATGAATAAATTTCAAAAATGTAATTTACAATTTCTAAAGAAGAATTTATTTATTTATGAAAATCAAAACTATAAAGTTTAAGATAAAGAATGATATTTTAATATATAAAGAAATTGATTTATTAATTAAACACTTTTTATATTATTTTTTCAAAATGACATGAAAAATGTTTTTTATTTTATTTGGAAGTAAGTTATAGCTTACACCACTCTGTTTTCAGATGGTTAAATTATTAACGAACATTAAAACTTTTGTTGGTTATATCGTTTATTTTTTAAAATTTTAAAATTGCATAGTCTATAATAAATAATAAGAAATATTGAGTACAATAAACATTATATTCTAATATTTACTTAGAAATTAAAATATAAGATTCATAAGATTTTAGGAGATAATGTACTTTATTAACACATGATGAATTAATATTTTAAAACTTTAATGTATTAATAAATTAAAATTTTTTCATTAATTTATTTTGATTTAAACAGATACTAATGATTTTAGTAAAAAAATTTATTAATATATTATTGCAGTGTTCATTGTAGCTGATTCACTGATATTTTAGTTCAAGCAACTAAACTAACTTTTTCTTAAATATTATTATATGACTAAATAAAAACATTATCTGCAAATTTTTATGCAAAAAAAAATTATGAAAAATATAGCCCTATATGATTATATGCAGATGTTTGATTTGATTTTTAAATACCCATAATGAAAATGTGTTATTGTATGAATTATTTTAACAGGATTTTTTTTATTTAAACTCGGCATTCTGAAAAATACTTGCAAGTAATTTGATTTCACAGGAATTTTATTATTAAAATCCCTTAAATGTTTTATTCATCATGATATAAGTTTATGATTGAGCTGAAAATTCTTGCTACTGAATCATATTTTTTAACATAATCGTTATTTATAAATACATACATTGGGATCATTTCATATCCAAATATTAATTCCAGTAATAACATTTTAATTATTCTACAAAGAATTTTGTATTTTGAAATACAAATTGATGTAAAAAAAAATAAACAAAATTCTTCTTATACTCTAGGACAATTTAATTTTTTGTTGTTTGAATTCATGCATCTAAAGTTTATTGCATATAAAATAGTTTAAGTATCATAAAACTGTTGATATATCAATAATAACATAATCCTTTATTTGTTTAATACGCACATATTTCAAAAGCTTCAAAAAATTATGGTTTAAGATATACCACATTATTATCTATACAACTACTGAATTTTGGAAGTTCAACGTTATAAACACATTAACAATTCCGTGATACAAGTCTAAACTATATCGGATTTTTTAGTGCATTAAAGATATGTTTATCCAAATTATTTACATTTAATCTGTTTCGTAAGATATATCATTTTTTCAGAAATATAACTAATAAAAGTAGAAATATAAAAAATTGTCTGTTTTTAAAACCAAGTATTGTCTTAACTATTTTCTTTCCTATTGCTTTCTGTTTGAATTTACTATAATCAGCTTTAAGAAACACTCACATAAAGTTTTCTGAAAATGACTTGATATAAGTGTTGCAGTTCAGCTAACTTTAAGTTAAAGCTGTTTAAATATTGATTCAGAAGATTCATTCAATATATCACACTATAAAATTGCATGTATGAAAACATGAAACCAAATATTGAAAAACATTTTTGAAATGTTAGGGTAACTTCTAATTGCGCATTTGTAGCTAAGTTAATAAAATTTACTTAAAATAGAATAGCAAAATTCGCGTGATTCAATTATTTACTTTTCATAAGTCTAGACAACCATTGTATACATAAAAAATTACTTTTTAAGTGGGCATGATATAACTATGCGCATTCTTTTGAACATTTACTAACAAAAAAATTAATTTACTGTGTGTAAAATGAGAGATTTTATTTTTTTTTTTTTAATCAAGCATGAAAATTTTACAAACTGAAGTATGCACATAACTATTATATATTAAAATGTTTCTTTCCCTTTATTTATATTTTCACTAATTTCTATTTAACACGTAAATAAACAGTTGAATATATAATTTTTTTATTCTCTAACAGAGTGAAATATTTTACCAATGTAAAATCTAAAATATGGATTTGGAAAATATATTCATGAGTATTTTAAGGTAAAAAAAAACAAATCAACATTAAAAATTTTGATATTTGCTATTATATAGCATCTTTTTTAACTTCATTAATTGCTGTGTTATCCCAAGAAAGCAATTGTTACTTTAAAAGGGAGATACAAGTATAAAAAATAAAATTCTATGAAATAATATTGGAAGTAATATTTTCTGTAAAACTTTATAATGTTTATTTAACTAATTATAAACTTGGAATTATGTATTTCAGTAATTAATGAAACAAATTAAAATATTGAATGATATTGTAATTAAATTTATGTAAATAAAAAAAGCTATTTCCAAAAACTTTAAAATCTCCATGAGGGATTTCCTTTGAATCAACTAATGATTTTCAGTTTAATTTTTCTTCTCATAATATTTTAGTAGAAACTAAAATAAAAAAAAATGTTGAAAAATATTTTAATGTTTGATTCGCATACATTTTGATGTATATTACATGATTTATACAGAGTATATCTATAATTTTACCATAAAAATTATTTAAATTGCTGTAAAGAAAATACTATTTTTATTTGTATTATTTGTTCAATACGATAATCATTTATAATAGTTTCAAACTTATTTATTTCGTCATTAAAATAAATAATTTTAACATAATTAATACTCAATTTTAATGAAACAAAACTCTTCATTTTAAAACTTCATAAGCACATTTTTAGAAATAATGATAGCCTCATATTTAAATGATAATTATGATAAATGATTAAATGAAAACCAAGAAAAAATCTGATATTCTGTAATGAGTAATTTAACCATTAAAGAACCAAAAAAAATGTTTCTCCATATATACAAACTCTATCTATGTTTCTTCCATATTAATTATGTTCATTATTCATCATTTTTAAAGAAAATCTTCTACCATAACTTTTTCTCACTTGTTCAAATTAGTAATATTAAAATACTACTAATTAATTATAATGAATTATTCTTAAGGAATAATTGATTATATGTAGTGCTTTAATCTCCTTTAAATATCTAAAGTTCCTTAGTAGTCATTTTCATTTGCGACTGTATCCTGCGTAAAATGTTTAACTCTAATAGCAATACTTAAAAAATTATTATTATTAAGTAAAGTAAAAAATTGTTTAATAAATATTATATACCTTTACTTATTTATAGACAGTTATTACATAAATTAGTAATGTAATGTAAGCAAATTAATTGTAATTTAGCATCCAATAAAAAAATATCTTAAATTTCCTTTTATTTATTTTAAATCTTAAGATAATTTATCAAGTATTTGAATATCTTTCACTATCAAAAGAAAAGTTAGATGAAATTTCACTAAAAAATAGCGTTAAAAATGTAAGATACTTGGAAAATCTAAATTGTAGTAGAAAGATAAAATAAGCTTTTTTATATGTTTTCCTTTTAAAATGTATGTACGTATCTCAAGTGCAAAATAATGCTCAAGTAAATTTATGGATTTTTTATATATTTCTTTGATTATTTATCATTTAATGAAAAATATTTTTTTCTAATTTTAAAAGAATGTAAAGAAGAAAACTGAGTATAATTATAAAAACCATCAGTTATACATAGTTACACAAACATAAATTGAAGAATGTAATTAATAAAATTATTAAACATTTTGTCATAAATAAGCAACACTCTGATTATCTGATTGATAATCCTTCATTAATAAATTTAAGACAAAATATTTCAAACATAGTATTTTCATGGCTCTTGAAAGAAATCTCCATTTTATTCTCTTAGAAATTTCTTTTATTCACGAAATATGTTCTTCTCCTTCAACAACTGAATTGTGGTCAGTGTCGTACTTAAAAAAAGGAGATGGTTAAAAGAATACCCTTAAGTTCAGTTCTTTTCAAAGCATCCTATTGCTTCTGTAGCTAGACGACGTGAATATAAATGATATTCATTTCCATAATCTTCTTGAAAGCACGAACCACTTTCTGAATTCAAATTTCAAGGAAAAGTGTATTTTAACTCTGCAACTGCGATTCTTACAATAACTATACTTTATATTTTTCATCATTGTTATCTTCACAAAAATATTTGACTTAAAACAACAATCCTTTTTTTCCAAAATAAATTTTTGTTTTAAATTTTGCTTCAAATTACAGTACTGTAAAAAGTAACGATTTATTTTATTACGTATTTATAAAAAAATTATAGCATGTAGTAAAACATCCAAAATTATTTAAATCAATATTAATTTTTTTTCATAAAATACTTAGGTCAGGAACGTAATTTAATTTTTTCAAAAAAAAAAAATAATTTATTTAAAATTAAATACATTAGTGTGAAACAATACATAAATGTATTTAAAGGTTGAAAATAAAAAATTACTGTTGAATGTTTAGTTGTTAATCATTGTAAATAAATCCAGTATTATACATTTAAATAACTCTCCTTTTTTAATTTAGCTAGCTTTCTTGGGAATATGTGAAGAAGAAAGATTAAACAGAGGCCAAAATAGGAAGGTTCGGAAATAAAATAGCCCTAGTTTTGGAAGTGAAACGAATGAGAACAAGAACAAGCTAATATAGATGTGATATTAGACCAAATATCTATTGAAATGCAATAGCAGCGTAAACACTGTATTAAATTAACTACAGTATCACCATGAGCATTACAATCAATAACACATCATCTTGACTTACATATTAAGTATCAATTTGATAAAAAGGAAAGTAAAACAAATAAAAAATAAATTGGCAAGAAATAATGAAAATGTACTTTATCTCATGTTCATTCTTACAGTTAAATTTTAAAGAAAAGGCACAAAAACTAAAAACAACTGAGCAAGTCACCTTCAACATTAAAATTTAAAGTCTGTCTGCCAGGCTATCACATGCATCACTTTTGCATCATTCTAAGTACATAATTTCAACATCTCTAAATCTATATATTATTGACAATATTTTCGAATTACAAATACTTCATGTTGATTTTGCAAATTATGGAAGAATATTTTTAAGTTCTAATAAACTACACGTTAGTAGAAATATGATCTGCTAAAACATTAACTTTTAAGTGTTTAGACACAGTGACGTTATTTTTAAAATTTATGATAATTTATATATTATAGATTTGTAGGAACTTTTGATTAAGAGTTTGTGAGCAGTATTTTAAAGTAATAGTTAGAATTCTAACTTTTTAAATAAAACTTCGATCACATCTCCCATAAAAGGATGCCATTCTGCTCGTGTTTCTTTTCAGTTTATCACTATTATAATACATTTTCTCTCATTAAACTATAACAGCATACTATACTGTTTTATTTAATTTTTTTTACAAAATATTAATTCACTACAAACAAGAAAAGTACAATTTTAAATCAGACGCTGATGAGTGTGGAAAATAAAGGAGAAAAGAATGACCAGCAATAATGAAATGCTATGTTTTGAAGAGCACAAATTCTCAAAATTAGTTTTTAACAGAATCATAAATTAACGATAAAGTCGTAGGATAAACGGAGACCAAACACACGCTGAAGTGGTCGAATCTATTGGAATTACATAAAATGGGATATCAAGATTTGTAATTCCAACAGGAGATTAAAATACAGAACAAAGACCAAAGGAACTGATCCCATTGTCCTTGCTTCTACACTTGAATGATGATCTTTTACACTATTCAATTCGAGACAAATACTATAGCTTCACTGACTGAAATGGATATTGAAAGTATTTGATTGGCTCCCAACAGAAAACAATAAACTTAATCAAAATCAGAAAATAAGATTACCGATTAAGGCACTTGTCGAAATAAATTATAATTTTACTTTTATAAATATTGATGGTTACTTTTTAATTTCATCAAATTAATAAGCTTTTTTGTTAACAATTTGAAATGAGTATTTCATAAACTCAAATAAAGCATTATTATCAATTTTTTTATTAATGTTTAGTAACACTATATATATTGTGCACAAACTTCACAACATAGAAATAATAATTATTAACCGTGATAATAAAAATTGTTTTAAATCATTTTCAATTATCTTTCAAATGAATTTCAAAAATATTGAAAGCTTATTCATCAAAATTTAGATAATATAATATTTTTTTTTTTTAATTCAGTTATGAATAACATCCCTTATTCATTTTAGAGTACATTTCAATGAAAATCTATTGATATTTTTAAACTAAATTACGTAAACACTGATTAATAAATAAAT
>JAPDSC010020283.1:19560-32750 GCA_026290005.1 Latrodectus geometricus | reverse complement strand
TAATTTTAGAAACCTACTTAAAATCATATACATATATTTTTTTACTTTCAAACTATATTACAAGTTCATTTTAAGTATTGTAAATTGTTTTTTAATTCTTTTAAACAAATTTAAATAATTTTGTTAATGTGAAAGTAATAAAAGCTCATGTATATTCTTAAGAAAACGAAAATTAAATTTAGGTTATCATTAAAAGTGAATTCTAAATCACATATATAAAATTACAGAAAAATAGCAAATTATAGAAAAATAATAAGATGGTTGCTGTTTTTTGTTCTTTACGAAAACGATTATTACAGTCAGAATTAAATGAAATATAATTTTAATTCCCAATTTTTTCATTTTAAATGTAATAATCAAACACTTTTTCTGTTATAAAATATCAAATAGTTTCAAGAAAAATATCAAAATGCTTGAAACATTTATTGTTACATTTTTTACTTGAAGCATACTTTTAAAGTCTACAGAAATGACAAAAAATACGTTCCTATTCTGGAATAAAAGGAAGCAAAAAAATTTGTTTGTTGTAATAAAATAATTCATTTGCTGTTAAAAAAAGTAAAAAAGAATATCTTCATATTAAAAATATTTTTATTTTCCATAATACATTAAGCCATACTATATCTGCGTTTTTTAAATATTTTTGTTTCAAATAATTTTCTATGTGGAATTTTAAGAAAATAGTGACGTTAAGAAAACATTTCACATAAATAGAATCATTTCTTTAAAACATTATCCAAAAATGTACACAATTTCATATATTGAAAAATCAAAGAAATTATTCAGTTATTTATTTTATTTGAATGCAAAAAAATAATGACACATATAAACAATTTACGCATCTTTTCTTGAAGAATGCATCAATATATTTATTAATATATTTTTCAACATTTTTTTATTTTCAAGGAAAGTTTCAGAATCCATTACTACTTCTCTGAGTATGAAAGAGAATATTATATTTTAGATTTTGTAACAAACAGCTTTACAGCCTAATTTTTTAGGCATTTGAACAGTCACGGTGGCAGTCTTCCAGGAAAACATAGGGATTCACATTTTGAAATGGAGGTAACGCGGAAAAGCTGCAAATGCCTTATCCTAGATCTTGCTGTTGATTAGTTGCTGGACAGTTCGCTTTAGTGAGGAAGATCTGGCTGAGACTGCGTTGAATAATAAAAGATTAAAGTTACTTTCAGTAGGTTTATCAGGGGATGGCCCTAACAGTCGACATATAAATACAATCCAATATATTAGGTAGAGGAAAAAAAGAAATTCATATTTACTTCAAGTAACTTATTTTGGATTCGTGTTGAGAAAAAGTTGAGATCTGTTTTAAAGTTGATATTTAGGTCTTGTGTAATGCTGAAATTGATAACATGCTATCAATTTTGATCATTTCTGATATTTTACAGACAGTTTTGCAGAAGTTGCGCCCATGTGAATAGCATCCTTAACAGCAAAAATATCTGAACGGAATCAACGAAATCAAAATTGCAAGTTTAGCAACGGAGAAAGTGCTTTAACTTCCTGGATGAATATCTGATTTTTTTTTCTTTGTTGTTTGAGATTTTGTAGTTTATTATCTTGCAAAAGAATTATAGGCCGTGAACCAACACTCTTATCTCACATGTTTGCTCCGCCTATTTGAGGGAAATGTAATTCGATTTGCATTTTATAATTCAATATCAAATATTACTATTCACATAATGATCTGCGTTCGTAGAATGCTCATTTTTTGGAGAAATTTTAAAAAATGTGGATCTACTTTCATACAAAAGTTTTGTTCTTCCGCTATAGTTTTATATACTACTATAATATCTTCTTCCATGTTTCGCACTGAAAAGTTATTGAATGAGAAATTCAACAATAAAAATAGAGTGCTTTCGACATATTTGTGATTGTAAATAAATAAGTTAGTGTTCTTTGTTTACAATTAGCGATCAACGTAATATTTGATATAATGTTTGCGTTTACAAATGGATATTACTTGATTGTTATGAATGTACAATTTCTGAGAACTTAATATTTCTGAAATAAAACGGATGTTTCAGTATACCTATTGATAAAACTCTTGGATATCAAAAAATATTACCGACTATTTACCAATGACATTAGAATTTCTGTTGTTGAAAAACTATGTAAGAATTTATCCGAAAGTAATGGAAATATTGCTTTAGAAAACATACCTAATGGTGTAACATGAAGCAAAGGTAATCCTGCTTTTCAAAGTTGGTTTTATATATTGCCAGATATATGTGTTATATAATAAGGAGAAATATTTGTGAAAGAGAAACATTCCGGGAATAGGGAGCAGAGACACATGTAGCGGAACTGCAGACGAAATACTTAAATAAAAAGCACAACAGAAAAATGAGCGCTTACCTTTAAATTTCCCTGTAATATTCCTTATGTTGCATAACAGCATGGAAAGGTGCACACCAAGAAAAGCACTTTTAAATACAAAATCAATCCTCCCCGAGACCTCACCACGAATAACTGAAAACAAAAAACATCTTTAAAAACAAACTATTAAATTTCCTGAATAACTAAAACAAACTCTTCACTCACAGCAACGCAAGCAAAAAAGGACAAAGATCCAGTTGGAAAAACGCCACTGTCTTATCGTTGCCATAATGGCAAGGTAAAAATTAATGACCTCTACTAATTCCAGATGCCGCATTGAATCCACAATAGTATCGACTCTTGACAACATTGTCAAAGCATTAAGGAACTCGCTGACTTCGGGGAAAGCGATGTCTTCAAAGCAGCTGAACGTTTTCTAACCATTTGCAAATTATTATTGGATTTTCTTTTCTGTTTATGCAAAACTGCTCTGTATAAATAGCCGATACCTTTTCAAAAAAACAGTGTCTATTTTGGGGTTAGATTACTGATCACTATATTATTGAAACTGCTCTACTCACTATGTTTGTTTTAATTTAGGCATTAAATTTAATCGAAAATTAACAACGTTTATACACATATTCTGTAAATTTAAAAAGACTGCTGGTGTTGTAGCATTATGTGAATGCTACTGTTATAAAGGGAAAATCACTGAAATTTGTATGAATGTAGAAATTGTCAACTAGAAGCTGATATGGATTTTGAAAATGATTATTCTTGATCAAAATTGTGTTTTATCACTGAGACTTTTTTTCTTTTTATTCAAAAAATTAAAAGAATTATATCTGTAAGTACATAAAATTTCATTATTGTAAGCAATTTTCAAATGCTGTGCATATTTATTTCTTTAAAAATAAATTATTTTTTGAAGTAAAAACACATGTTTAAAAAATTTATTATTTAAAATAGTGTGTTATTCATATAAATATAATTGTATTAGTCAAAATCATCATTATTTTGAAAAGTTGAATATTATATTGAAATAAACTTGCACGATTTTGGGATAAATATTGTGGTGTCTGCATTTTAATACTGTATATTTTCTCCTTCTCTTTAACAATATTTATAAAACTATTTATCAAACATTTAATCAATTTTATTAAATTATTGATTACATATTTATTTTACTGTACAGTGTCAATCCTATTAATATATAAATTAAGTAAAGAAAAATAATTTTGGATTATTAAATCCATGATATTCTATATTTAGCTGAACAGATTTAGTTTCTTTCTTTTCTCAGATTAACATTTAAATGTTTAAAACTTTTTCTGCCATCTTTCTTATTATTATAAAAAGTATTTGTGTGAAATTGCCCTATCTTATTTTAACATGTATCTATTAGTATAGATTACATTAACAATGAAGTTTGCCTTATTTAATGAAACTTTAATTCAAATATAATTTCTCAATTTATATTTTAAAGTAATACATCTTATTGGGAATATTATGTAAAATAATAATGTGAAAAATAAATTCCATTTTTCTCATAAATAATTAAATTAAAAGTACGTTTCTAAATGTACAATTTATTTTTTATATATCATTTTATCTACTTATGAAAATTTGATCATTTGTTTATTGCAGTATAAACTCAAAAAACAATTCAAAATAATGGTGATGGATTTCATTGCATTTATTGTACTAAAATATTAAATTGCCTGTAATCAACATCCATGTTTTTCAATGAAATTTAAAAACTGATTTCTGTTTGTTTCAAGTTTCGGTTTTTGGCTAAAATGTACATTTTATTTAATCTAATATTTAATTTTATGTTTATATTGTTATTATGATTATTGTGAAATATAATAGCTCTAATATTTCTGATTATGGCAAAATGATTATTGTATTACATATTGTGTTATCGTGTATATTCTTTTTCCATAGAGAAGTAAATAAACAACAGTGAAATACTCGCATGTGATTGGCTGAATGAATATGTAACAATGCACATGTGTTCAAAGGCACAATAAAAAAAGTGAAATGATTTTTTGTTACTTATAAAAAGGAGCAATTGTTTCTCCCAAAACTTTTTGCATTTATGTTTTTTACTCAAAAATCGAGTATAATTTTATCTCAAAAGTATAATTAAATTCCCCCAAAAGAAGTGGTTCAAAACTCAGTTTCTGAGCTTTTTACTGGTTTTCTACCACAATCTATTGACATAAAAAATTATTTTGGAAAATTTATGTTTAATACCAATGAGTTTTTGAAACGACATTTCTAAAACAATAAACACTGGAGTTAAAAGAATTTCTAAGTCCTAAAGTGTATTATAATCTGCTGCAAATGTCTGTGTTAAGGAGTTTGTGTAAAAAAAAAGGACAATACTATCTAAATCTTTTATAACTACCCTACCAATTAAAGGTATCATTTATTAAACTTACTCTATCTTATAAAAGATATTATTCAAAAAATCCAATAAATTATCTCACTTACCCATGTTTTCTTCTAAAACAACAACTTAATTTTCAAATTGCATTTTTTAATTAAGTTTACTCCATCCTTTCCTTAAAATATCTTTAAATTTATAAAAAAGTTGCAACCGTGGTTCTGCATATAAATGCCTTCGTTACTTATTTTTTTATTTAACTCAAAAAAGTATCAAGTAAAGTAAGCCCTTAAGCTAAGAAATGAATATAAATTATTTAAAAATACTTGCATTTTTCTTTTTGAATGAAATAAGAGCAATTTAAGAAAAAGTTTAATTACCCTTTCAACGTTTTTCTTCAATGATTTTTTTCTGTTATTTTAAAATAAACTAAACTAAAATTAGATAATAACTAGCAAATTAATCATGCTTTTAAAATTTTATGTTGAATGCAAACTTCAGACATGATTTATTTTGTTATGCAACTAAAATATAAAGAAATTTAAATTTACGAAACGTATGAAAATCATTCATGTTGTAATTTATTGATATTTTACTTGAAAATAAAAAAGCATCAAGTCAGTATATTAATTTTTATAATTTGCTTTTTTCTCGAAGCCATATATGTTTTGATATATTTGTAAATTATTTTTTTTTTATTTTTACAAAATATCAAACATTAAGTTTATTGTTGCAAACCTAAAGCCATTAAAAAATCTCAAGACTTTTGCTATTAACCATCAAAACAGCTTTGACCTTCTGTCCAACAAATCATGACTTCGAATCCAAGCTCAGCTTGAATGCTTATAATGAAGTTTTGGGATCAAATTACATATTTCGGTCTAATTCTTTTGTGGGAAAATGAAGGTTGAATAGCAAATAATTCATATTATCAGAAACATCTGGTTAAAATTATATAATTATTCTTTGTTTAATCATACCGCATAAAAAACTAAACCATAGACAAAAATATTTTTGTAATTCAGTACAATAAAATATGTAAGTAATTTACGTAAATTTTTTAAACACTTCCGATCGTTTTAATTTTACATTACTTAAAATAATAAGTATTACGGTTATAACATGTTCTGCAAGTTTCAAATCAACAAGAGACAATTTGGTGGTTAAACTATTATTTATGTGAACTAAGCAAATAATTTATCGAATTCATTGCTGTGAATAGTGTGGCAGTTACTGGTTGTTATAACTGATTCGATTTTTTAAATAAATTTCTTTACAAACTAGAATTTCACAATTTTCTCAATTTTCGTATGTTTCCTATTGTTTTACTGTTTGATTATGATGTTGGGGGAACAAAATATTTTATGTTAAATCACATTCATTTTTGAACAGCAGAAGAAGAATGCTCTATTTTTCTTTTTTTCTCCATTTATTTTTTTATTAATGTCTGGTCTATGGATGCTTGGGAGTTTTCTGATTTACCTTAATTTTGATAAATATGTTTCATTATATGAAAATAATTCTTAATAAAAGGTATTACATGGTCCTTATTTCGTTGTCTTACAACAGCTTTCAGTTTTTATGCTGTTTACAATTTAGTCACATTTCAAATCTATAGTTCTGCGGCAAATTCTAGAGGAATGTAATTATCCAATTGTGGAATGAGGAAATCAGATATTCGTTTTAGGAAGTATTTAATTTTAGCTTTTATGTGGCTTTTCGATCTCATTTTTTGAAGAAATTAATTCCACAAATTATATTAAGATTTTTTAATATTTTACAGTAAGTTGGTCCCTATTAATTGACTCATTAGCAAGGTGATTATTTGAGAAACTAATAACTAATTCAATTCGAACAGGAAGTTACTATACTATGATAAGCCTGAATTTTTTCCTAAGAAGAAAATTAATTTGGAAGGAAGCTGAATAATAAAACTATGTATCCTTTGAAAACATTTTGTGGCAACCTATTCAGCTAATGAGTCGTGGTGTTGACTGGAAGGTTAAAATTCGATACTAGGTAAATTAAAGAAGTGCATGTTCTTTAACTGTGAGTAAGTCATGCAAAACAAGTGATGATATGATTGACTTGTGAGTGAGAACTTCTGAGGTTCGCATGTCAAATATGAGAGTCCTTTGCTCAATTCTTGATTCTAAGAAAACACATTTTTAAAGTAACGATAGTCTCACTCACTAGCATATATCATGTACTGATCACCATTAAATCTACCCTTTACTGTGACAACAGAAGAAATAATCGCAATATAAGAGGGCTTGAAAATATTTTCCCCGTGAATAACTTATTAGATTTGGGACCTTTTTAATTAAACAGATATATTTAAAAAACTTTGATGTTCTCACTTACAAAAATAAAATACAAAATTAATATAGAATTAATAAAAAAAAATAGAAACATGTATAAAAATTTAAGACTAGACTTGCTAAATTATGTCTTGATAATACTAGTCTTGAATACAAACTATTATAAGCTCTTTTAATGCTTATTAGGAACGGCTTGAATTTCTAAGCAATAACATAAGAAAAGTGATATTAGAGTAAAGCTGTATCTAATAATTAAGACTCTACCAAATAAATCATCGTTTTAAAGGTTTAAAAGGATGATTTTATAGTGGATTATTTTGAAATTTTTACCATATAAACTTAGCTATAAAAAATTTATTCAAGTTCTAATATGAGAATGCATTTTACATTTTATGAACTTAAATATCATTATTTACTTTCAATATTTTTTCTTCATTTTAATGTTTAGAAAGATAAAGTTCATAATATCATGAGATAAAATTCATTTCCTCCAATAAGGAAAAATCAGAGTAAATAGTCATTGAATTTTAATGTATCAGTAAATTTGTATTTTATTATTCCAAGAGTTGAAATGAAAAGCGCTAACGTTAACTAACGGAAGTCTAACTTTAAAACTTAAATGTAGCAAATGTCAGAAAAGATACGCAATTGTATAAATATTCAAAGGGATAAAAATAATATAAAAGAGCAATTCTCAAATTTGGGATAATATGAAATATTGAAAAAAAACAAATAGTTATCATTGTGCACTATGTAAACAAAACTTAAATTATTTTAAAAATATCGTATAATAATATTCGATTGATAAGTATTTATTTAATGATGTTTAAAATTTTAAATTAAAGACATTAACATAAGAAAAATGGTAAAAAAAGAATTTAATTATTTTCTCCATTATAATTTGTTTTAAAATTCATAAAACAAGTGGTTAAATTTGGTTTCAAAATTAGGTTATAAACTACAGTAAAATCACTTTATAAATATAATCTTAGCAATCTCTCCGAACGATGATTGTATACTTACAAACCAAAAGTTTAATTACATATACTTTATTATTTAGAAATATGAAGAAATATATAAATGAATATCAGGTGAAAATATTCATACAAAATTGTTCAGAATTGAAAACACAATTTCGATTGAAATATTAATTTTTGCTGTACGAATATATATTAATTTCATTTTGGTAATGGTAATTTTTTCAAAATACGCTGTTTAATTGTAACAATTTTTAGTAATTCTTTAAAATAAAAAATTTAATAAAATTTATTTCTTAAATAAAATAAAATTTAATCGAATTAATAAAATAATTAATAAAATTTAATTCCTAATGTTATAAAATTTCTTATTTTATATGAAATTATTTTAATTTGAAAAATATGAAAATGCTATTCATTCCCATGTAATATAATTTTGTTTGCAATTTTTCTTTTCTAGTTATAAATCATATCAAACTCAGCCATATTTTAAGAAATTACACAATATTGAAAGTTTTTGCCTTACTTTATTTATGAATCTAAATCACATAACTTCTTGTAAGAAAATCTAACATGAAGAACAAAACAAATCTCATAAATAATAAATATTTTAATAAGCTCATAACGTCTTAATTAGTAAATATTTTATTATTTAAAATATAGTGTGATAAAAAAAAGTCTCAATCCAATAATCCAAATAAAGAAGTTTAAAAAATTTTTTTTAATTAAAAATTTTTATTTCCTTAATATATTTAATAATTTTATTAAATATATTAACTTCATTAAGATTCTGTATTGTTTTAAATATGAGGTAATAGCCTTTACTGAACGTAAATATATATCTCGTATAAAAAATGTGTTTTACAACAATCGCCAAACAGAGGAAAATATAGGTTGTGTAAGATTATTTGTGGAAATGTAAAAGACTTGGCGCATATAAATTTTGATATCAACTTTTATAAAGCAGATGAGATTTTTGAGTCGGAGAAGAAAGTTGCCTTGCAGCTAGTCATTGTTATCGAGAAAGTTAAATTGTATAAGAAGGACTATTATGCCGTAAATGGATGTCTGACTTCAGCAAATATGATGGAATATTTTGCATTGAAATGGAAAATTCAAAAATATTCTTATCTTCTTGAGTAATTTCCGTTCTTTGTAAGGGCTGGAAGACTTTTATTTATGGAATGTCAAACAATATTCTTAAAGAAATATTTATATATTTCACCATTCCATGCATTTGAAAATAACTTTCAAAAAGTTAATAAACCCCCTTTGACATCTAAGACAGATGTTAGCTTTCCAAAACTTTAAGTTAATATGAAATCCTGTCAAGCGAAAATAAAACATTGTTAAAAAAATATACATATTCCTTGTATATAAATTATGAGACCAGAATTTCAAAAATTAAGTTATACATTAGGAAGCATTTGATACCTTACTTTACTATCCCTATTTGCAATTTGATATTGCAATCTATTTTATAATTAATATAAAATATATAATTAAATTTATTTTTAATAGATGCCAATATAAATTAATATACCTGTATTATAAAATCATTTAATTTTTTTTTATTGCATAAATGAATATTTGTATTTCTGCAGTATAATTTTAATTCTAAAATTTTTGTAATTCTTTTGCATATATCATTTTGGTATTTTAACAATATTTCTATTTATATTTTGCTTACACAAAGTATAATTAAAATATAAAACCTTAAACGCTTAGGATAGTTAATGAAAATTTTTTCACATAATTATATATAATGTTTAAAAAAAGAGATTTGTACAGATGGTAATTGTTAAAATATATATATAGTATTTAAATAATGTACAATTAGCAAAATGTTACGAAATAATATATAAAAACATGACCAATGGATAATATTTCTTAATATAATCATGGATTCATATGATTTAACAATGCTTAGTAAATGGATATCATTCTTACCTTCAATTCACCTGTTTGTGGGTTCAAATCTAGCCCCAATCGTGGATGTTTGTAGCTAATTGGAATATATTTTAAACTGTTAGCTTAAGCAAATTATCCTTCATGTGCTAAGAATAGCCGTGGATTGACAATCCCACAAAATAACATCTTTTTAAAACACATAGATGGAATGAATTTTATGAAATGAACTTTTTTTTTTTTTTTTTGAAAATATGACTTAATAAATGAGAATTGTTTTAACATTCATCTTGTTGTAGATTCAATAAAACATATATTTATTCTAAATGTTTTGTTGTTTTAAAAAGGAAATAAAGATGTTGGTAAAGGTTTATAAATGGAAAAAGATATTGAATTTATTGAGATTGAAAAAGATATTAAAGAGATCGGTAAAGGAAAAAGGTTTATAAATGGAAACCTTGATTTTTTTTTTGTGAATTTTTTGACGACAAAATGTGAATAATGAAAAAGCCGTTGCCACTACACAAAAGATAAATCAAAATAAAATTAGGTGAAAAGATATCTTAAATATATTTACCATAAAACATTTTTATCGTAAAGCATTTTTATCTTAAAACATATAAATATGATTTAATTAAATCATCTCTCTCTCTCTCTCTCTCTTTCTGTTATTTAATGTAACTAAGTTGATTAAAAGGTTTCATATTTTTCATAGAATAAGAACTTTGTAATTTATCTTGACAGCCAAGTTTTAAAATACAAGGATTATTAGAAATTAAACTTTATCTCCAATATTTTTCTTAAAATTTCTTACCAACAAAGGCGTACACCAAACCTACATTGTTTTCTTACTTGACGATTTTTTTATTTGTGAAACTAAATAGTTAAAATTTTTTTCATTTTAAGAATATGAGAAATACATAATATTTAACTCTCTGGCTTTTACATATTTATTTTCATTCAAAATGATGTACCCTCTTTTTGTTAAAATATTTTGCGTATAATATATTTAAATTTTCAAATATCTCATAATCATAATTTAAAATTTCGTGACATAAAAAATATAAAAGATATCTTAAATATATTTATTAAATAAATGTGAATAAAAATATCTTCATGGTCTTAAGATAGCGTATACATTTTATTTCAAAATGTGGAAAAGTACAGTGTACAAACATTTATACGATTTTTGGCTCAAAAAATAATAAATTTATCAATAACTGTCAAATCGAGAAAAGTTTCTTTAGGTTACTTATTAATATAAAGGACGTGATATATTGTATGCCTTCTTTTCTAAAACAGAAAATTTGTCTTTTAAATTCTTGAATCTGAGCAAGAATATGTCTAGAAGCTAGCCTTTATTACACGCGAAGTTAAATTGCATGTGAAAGCATATTATGTCTTAAGTGGTTAGTCGACTTCAAGAAATGTGAAATATTTTGCATCGAAATGGGATTTTCAAAAAGGTTTTCATCATCACGGTAATTTCCGTTATTCTTGAAAGCTTGAAGGCTTTTATTTATGGAATGTCAAAAGATATTTTTAAGGAAATATTTGTATATTTCACTGTTTTGTAAATTTTTGAATATCTATCAAAGAATTAATATATTCCATCAAATTCAAAGATTGTTATAGTCTTTCTAAAATTATGATTTTGTAAGGAACACAAAAGTGTTTCTTTGATTAAAGTGATAAAGTCATTTTGTAAGTATTATATATTAATAAAGATGCATTTTCTAATTAAATTATATATATAAGGGATAATTTTTCTTTAATTTAAAAACTTTTTTATATTTTAATATCTATAAATTATTAAAATGATGTGTATGTGTTTGAAAGAGTTATAATATCAATATTATATTTAAGGAGTTAAAAATAATAAAGTTTCAATTAATTGAGTAAAAACTTCAATTTTAATATTTTCTTCTATGAAAATGATATTAATGAAAACAAATAAGAATTCTTAAAACAATGAAAGTAAAAAAGCTTAATATGTTTCATGGTAAACAATAACATAAAATTTACTGAATACTATGAATTTGTTTACTCAATAAATTTATTGGGAAATAAAAAGATATATATTTTAACTATTATCATTAAAAACTTTTATTTTAAAAAGGAAACTTCGTAGTTATAAATTTATAAAATTATTAAATAATAAATTTAAATAAAATAAACAATAACTCTATTTACGATATCTATCAACTACTTTACAGAATACTAAATATAAATTTTATTTCATTTATTATTATATTGAACACAATAAATTTCTATAACAATCTTAATTTATATAAATAACTTAAGTCTTAACTGCAAATGATATTGAATTGAAAATTATTAAAAATTTATTTGTAACAAAATGAAAGCAAGAAATGAAAAATGTGAAGTTTTGTTCTTTAATATAAGAGATAACATACAAAGTAGTTTCGTTAAGAAAGAAAGAAATTGTCTGAAATAAAACTTTCAAACTAATAAAATAACTTTAGAAATTGATAAAGAATTATTCTTGCCACAAATATATTTAATTTTATCTTGATCTATCTATGGTAAAAATTAAAATATTATTTGAGTAAGTTAAACACCTTGAATAATTTATTGTATGTGTGTTGTGTGTGTGTTTACATAATTTATAAATCACTCGATATTCCTCTTTCTCAACCCTTATTTTGAACAGAATATAAATGTTTACATGCAGAATGTGTGTGCTATTATAAATACAGAAAATACGTGTTATTTTGCAGTTCGGTTGACTTTTCTGCTGTTCATTTAACTCAGCATAATTTAGTAAAATTAATCATCAAGTATTTTTTAAATCTATTTCGCATAGTTGGATTAATTTTCCTGAGAGAAATAAACTTAAATTTATTGTTGCACATTAAAAAAGCAAAAATTAAAAATTATATTGTTTTAACATAACACAATGTCATAAATTAAAAAATAATCTTAGAACAATTAAATATAATGATAAATATGATTTAAAGTGTATGTTACTAGTTTTATTTAAAATATGTCTTGTGATTTTTATTGTTCTTCATCTTACATCTTATATTATCTGTAATATATATATATATATATATATATATATATATATATTACAATTTTGGTGTTTAAATTCAGAGATGCATTACTTTTCCAGGAGGCGAACCTTATTTTTACTGAATTTTTTTTGCTTTAAGTTTGTCTTCATGGTATTGCATTTTTGCGAAAGTTTTTCCTTAATGTGTTTTCCTCGGAATTCCAAACTTTAACTGG
>JAPDSC010020283.1:0-14032 GCA_026290005.1 Latrodectus geometricus | reverse complement strand
ACTTTAAATCATATTTATCATTATATTTAATTGTTCTAAGATTATTTCTTAATTTATGACATTGTGTTTTGTTAAAACAATATTATTTTTAATTTTTGCTTTTAAATGTACAACAATAAATATAAAATTATTTCTCTCAAGAAATTTAATCCAACTATGCGAAATAACTTTAAAAAATACTTGATGGTTAATTTTACTAAATTATGCTGAGTTAAATGAACAGCACTAAAGTCAACCAAACTGCAAAATAACACGTATTTTCTGTATTTATAATAGCACACACATTCTGCATGTAAGCATTTATATTCTGTTCAAAATAAGGGTTGAGAAAGAGGAATATAGAGTGTTTTATAAATTATGTAAACACACACACAACACACCTACAATAAATTATTCAAGGTGTTTATTTTACTCAAATAATATTTTAATTTTTCCATAGATAAATCAAGATAAAATTAAATATATTTGTGGCAAGAATAATTCTTTATCAATTTCTAAAGTTATTTTATTAGTTTGAAAGTTTTATTTCAGACAATTTCTTTCTTTCTTAACGAAACTACTTTGTATGATATTTCTTATATTAAAGAACAAAACTTCACATTTTTCATTTCTTGCTTTCATTTTGTTACAAATAAATTTTTAATAATTTTCAATTCAATATCATTTGCAGGTAAGACTTAAGTTATTTATATAAATTAAGATTGTTATAGAAATTTAATGTGTTCAATATAATAATAAATGAAATAAAATTTATATTTAGTATTCTGTAAAGTAGTTGATAGATATCGTAAATAGAGTTATTGTTTATTTTATTTAAATTTATTATTTAATAATTTTATAAATTTATAACTACGAAGTTTCCCCTTTAAAATAAAATTTTTTAATGATAATAGTTAAAATATATATCTTTTTATTTCCCAATAAATTTATTGAGTAAACAAATTCATAGTATTCAGTAAATTTTATTTTATTGTTTACCATGAAACATATTAAGCTTTTTTACTTTCATAGTTTTAAGAATTCTTATTTGTTTTCATTAATATCATTTTCATAGAAGAAAATATTAAAATTGAAGTTTTTACTCAATTAATTGAAACTTTATAATTTTTAACTCCTTAAATATAATATTGATATTATAACTCTTTCAAAGACATACACATCATTTTAATAATTTATAGATATTAAAATATAAAAATGTTTTTAAATTAAAGAAAAAATGCTCCCTTATATATATAATTTAATTAGAAAATGCATCTTTATTAATATATAATAACAAAATGACTTTATCACTTTAATCAAAGAAACATTTTTGTGTGCCTTACAAAATCATAATTTTAGAAAGACTATAACAATCTTTGAATTTGATGGAATATATTAATTCTTTGATAGATATTCAAGAATTTACAAAACAGGGAAATATACAAATATTTCCTTAAAAATATCTTTTGACTTTCCATAAATAAAAGCCTTCAAGCTTTCAAAAATAACGGAAATTACCGTGATGATGAAAACCTTTTTGAAAATCCCATTTCGATGCAAAATATTTCACATTTCTTGAAGTCGACTAACCACTTAAGACATAATATGCTTTCACATGCAATTTAACTTCGCGTGTAATAAAGGCTAGCTTCTAGACATATTCTTGCTCTCGGATTCAAGAATTTAAAAGACAAATTTTCTGTTTTAGGAAAGAAGGCATACAATATATCACGTCCTTTATATTAATAAGTAACCTAAAGAAATGTTTCTCGATTTGACAGTTATTGGTAAATTTATTATTTTTTGAGCCAAAAATCGTATAAATGTTTGTAAACTGTACTTTTCCACATTTTGAAATAAAATGTATACGCTCTCTTAAGACCATGAAGATATTTTTATTCACATTTATTTAATAAATATATTTAAGATATCTTTTCTATTTTTTATGTCACTAAATTTTAAATTATGATTATGAGATATTTGAAAATTTAAATATATTATATGCAAAACATTTTAACAAAAAGAGGGTACATCATTTTGAATGAAAATAAATATGTAAAAGGCAGAGAGTTAAATATTATGTATTCCTCATATTCTTAAAATGAAAAATTTTTTTAACTATTTAGTTTCACAAATAAAAAAATCGTCAAGTAAGAAAACAATGTAGGTTTGGTGTACGCCTTTGTTGGTAAAAAATTTTAAGAAAAAAATTGGAGATAAAGTTTAATTTCTAATAATCCTTGTACTTTAAAACTTGGCTGACAAGATAAATTACAAAGTTCTTATTCTATGAAAAATATGAAACCTTTTAATCAACTTAGTTGCATTAAATAACAGAAAGAGAGAGAGAGAGAGAGATATGATTTAATTAAATCATATTTATATGTTTTAAGATAAAAATGCTTTACGATAAAAATGTTTTATGATAAATATATTTAAGATATCTTTTCACCTAATTTTATTTTGATTTATCTTTTGTGTAGTGGCAACGGCTTTTTCATGACTCACATTTTGTCGTCAAAAAATTCACAAAAAAAAAAATCAAGGTTTCCATTTATAAACCTTTTTTCTTTTACCAATCTCTTTAATATCTTTTCAATCTTTTTCAATCTCAATAAAATCAATATCTTTTTCCATTTATAAACCTTTACCAACATCTTTATTTCCTTTTTAAAACAACAAAACAATTAGAATAAATATATGATTTATTGAATCTTCAACAAGATGAATGTTAAAACAATTCTCATTTATTAAGTCATATCTTCGAAAAAAAGTTCTTTTTATAAAATTCATTCCATCTATGTGTTTTAAAAAGATGCTATTTTGTGGGATTGTCAATCAACGGCTATTCTTAGCATATGAAGGATAATTAGCTTAATTTAACAGTTTAAAATATATTCCAATTAGCTACAAACATCCACGATTGGGGCTGGATTTGAACCCACAAACAGGTGAATTGAAGGTAAGAATGATATCCATTTACTAAGCATTGTTAAATCATATGAATCCATGATTATCTTAAGAAATATTTTCCATTGGTCATGTTTTTATATTTTATTTCGTAACATTTTGCTAAATGTACATAATTAAAATACTTTATATATTTTTTAACAATTACCATCTGTAGAAATCTCTTTTTTTGAACATTATGTATAATTTCATGAAATTATTATCATTAATTATCCTAAACGCTTAAAATTTTATATATCAATTATACTCCCACACAGCAAAATCTAAATAGAAATATTGTTAAATTACTAGAAGGATATATGCGAAAGAATAAAAAAAATATTAGAACTTAAATTATACAGCAGATCTACAAATATTCATTTATGCATTAAAAAAAATTAAAATAATTAAAAAATACGTTCATTAATTTATATTGGTATCTATTAAAAATAAATTTAATTATAAAATAGATTGCAATATGAAATTACAATTTGAAGTAAGTAGCAATAGGGATTGTAAAATAAGGTTTCAAATACTTTCTATACTTTAACCTAATTTTTGAAATTTTGGTTTTGTAATTTATTTACAAAGAACATGTATATTTTTTAACAATGTTTTATTTTCGCTTGACAGGATTTCATATTAACTTAAAGTTTTGGAAAGCTAACATCTGTCTTAGATGTCAAAGGGGGTTTATTAACTTTTTGAAAGTTATTTTCAAATGCATGGAATGGTGAAATATATAAATATTTCCTTAAGAATATTGTTTGACATTCCATAAATAAAAGTCTTCCAGCCCTTACAAAGAACGGAAATTACTCAAGAAGATAAGAATATTTTTGAATTTTCCATTTCAATGCAAAATATTCCATCATATTTGCTGAAGTCAGACATCCATTTACGGCATAATAGTCCTTCTTATACAATTTAACTTTCTCGATAACAATGACTAGCTGCAAGGCAACTTTCTTCTCCGACTCAAAAATCTCATCTGCTTTATAAAAGTTGATATCAAAATTTATATGCGCCAAGTCTTTTACATTTCCACAAATAATCTTACGCAACTTATATTTTCCTCTGTTTGGCGATTGTTGTAAATCATATTTTTTATACGAGATATATATTTACGTTCTATTACCTTATATTTAAAACAATTCTTTACAAAATCTTAATGAAGTTGAGGTATTTAACAAAATTATTAAATATATTAAGGAAAAGAAAAAATGTTTAGTTAAGAAAATTTTTTTTGAACTTCTTTATATGGATTATTAGTTTGAGATTTTTTTATCACACTATATTTTAAATAAAATATTTAAAAATTAAGAAGTTATGAGCTTATTAAAATATTTTATTATTAATGAGATTTGTTTTGTTCTTAATGTTAGATTTTCCTACAAGAAGTTATGTAATTTGGATCAATAAATAAAGAAAGACAAAAACTTTCAATATTGTGTAGTTTCTTAAAATATGGATGAGTTCGACGTGATTTATAATTGGAAAAGAAAGTGCAAAAAATTCTTTTATGTGGGAATGCATGCATCTTCAAATTTTTCAAATTAAAATAATTTCATATAAAATAAGAAATTTTATAATATTATTAAATAAATTTTATTATTTATTTTATTAATTCTATTAAATTTAATTT
Source organism: Latrodectus geometricus (assembly GCA_026290005.1). Lineage (NCBI taxonomy): Eukaryota > Metazoa > Arthropoda > Arachnida > Araneae > Theridiidae > Latrodectus > Latrodectus geometricus. Next base: position 9,459 of record JAPDSC010020283.1, on the reverse strand, counting down.
CATTTAAGAAATAAATTTTATTAAAATTTCTTATTTTAAAGAATTACCAAAAATTGTAACAATTAAACAGTGTATTTTGAGAAAATCAGTATTACCAAAATGAAATTAATATATATTCGTACAGCAAAAATTAATATTTTAATCGAAATTGTGTTTTCAATTCTGAACAATTTTGTATGAATATTTTCACCTGATATTCATTTATATATTTCTTCATATTTCTAAATAATAAAGTATACGAAATTAAACTTTTGGTTTGTAAGTATACAATCATCGTTCCGAGAGATTGTTAAAATTATATTTTAAAAATTGATTTCATGAGAATTATGTTATAAACTCCAGTAAAAATTTTCATTTTTATTTTAAATTATAAAGTAATTCTGAAACCATAGTTAACCACTTATTTTATGAATTTTAAAACAAATTATAATAGAGAAAGTAATTAAATTCTGTTTTTACCATTTTTCTCCTGTTAATTTCTTTAATTTAAAATTTTAAACATCATTAAATAAATACTTATCAATTGAATATTATTATAAAATATTTTTAAAATGGAGTGTAAAATAATTTAAAGTTAGTCTATTTTGCTTACATAGTCACAATGTTTGTTTATGTTTTTTAATATTTCATATTATGCCAAACTTGAGAATCTCTTTTATATTATTTTTATCCCTTTGAATACTTATACAATTCCGTATCTGTTTTGAAATTTGATACATTTATGTTTTAAAGTTAGACTTCCGTTAGTTAAACTTAGCACTTTTCATTTCAACTCTTGGAATAATAAAATACAAATTTACTGGTACATAAAAATTTATTGACTATTTACTTTGATTTTCCCTTATTGGAAGAGATTAACTATTATGAACATAATCTTTCTAAACTTTTAAATGAATAAAAAATATTGAAAGTAAATTGTGATGTTCTCACAATCCTGTCGTCTCCAGGATGGTCGAATAACACAAAACAAATGATTGGGACACGAAACATTTATTACACATTAACACACAAATAATGAATTTGGACATTTTGTTTTACAACGACCGGGAGCGGACTTCCGCTACCCCCAAGAAAGAGAACCAACCGCACCGTTCTCCTTACTCCGACACGACTCTATCGTCCCCGTCTTAGTGTCTCTCGTTCTGGCAGAAAACGAAATCAAAAGTACTCTTCCAGTTCACAGTCTGACTTTCACATAAATAATGATATTTAGGTTCCTAAAATGTAAAATTCATTCTTATATTTTCTGAAATTGAATATTAAAGCAAATACTGTTGATTTCTAATATACTGTTGATAGAAATACTGAATCATTAAAGCAAATACTGTTGATTTTTATAACATTTCTTTTGATATCATATTAAATAATTAGAAATATTCTTTTATCTGATCACCCTCTTTTCTTCTTTTTAGGAACTAGTTTATACTTTATTTAATTCACACAATGAAACATCATTTGCTTTTACATGAAATTTTTACTCTGTGGGTTCCATGTTCTTATATTTAAAAATTGCACAACCTTACACAAATTTGTTAAGTCAGAATGAGAACACTATACACTTGTTATTTTTATTATGTAAGAAAGCTATTTTTAAAATTATATTTACATTTTTTGTTGATTCAAAGTTTATTTTAGAGTAAAAAGAATTTACACACTTATTAAGGAACAATATATCGTCAAACATGAATTCCTTATTTTTAATGAACCAATATATTTTGATAATTTTATGAAGCATTAGGAAGGAAAGTATGGAATACTAAACCTAACTAAGTATGGTATAGTAATTTTCTATTCTAATTGAATTAGTTATTAGTTTCTCAAATAATCACCTTGCTAATGAGTCAAGTAATATGCACCAACTTACTGTAAAATATCAAAAAATTTTAATATAATTTGCGGAATTAATTTCTTTAAAAAATGAGATTGAAAAGTCACACATAAAAGCTAAAGTTAAATATTCCTTAAACCGAATATCTGATTCCATCCTTCTTCAATTAGATAATTACATTCCTCTAGAATTTGCTCCAGAAATATAGATTAGAAATGTGACTGAATTGTAAACAGCTTAAAAGCTGAAAGCTGTTATAAGAAACTAAGCAAGGAGCATGTAATACCTTTTATGAAGTATTATTTTCATATTGTTACACACATTTATCAAAAGGGAGGTAACTCAGAAAACTCCCAAGCATCCACAGACCAGACATTCATGAAAAAGTAAACGGAGAAAAAAGAAAAATAGAGCATACTTCTGCAGTTCAAAAATGATTGTGATTTAACTTAAAACATTTTGTTCCCCCAATAGCATATTCAAACAATAAAACAATAAGAAACATACGAAAATTGAGAAATTTGCGAAATTGTAGTTTGTTAATAAATTTATTTAGAAAATAGAATCAGAATCAGAACTGCCGAATTATTCACAGCAATAAATTAAATATATTATTTGTTTAGTTCACATAAATAATAGTTTAACCACCAAATTGTCTCTTGTTGATTTGAAACTTGATTTTTTGGATTGCAGAACATGTTATAAACGTAATACTTATTATTTTAAGTAATGTAAAGTTACAAGAATTGGCAGTGTTAAAAAAATTTATGTAAATTACTTACATATTTTATTGTACTGAATTAAAAAAAATATTTATGTCCATGGTTTAATTTTTTGTGTGGTATGATTAAACAAAGTATAATTATATAATTCAAACCAGATGTTTCTGATAATATGACTTTTTTTGCTATTCAACCTTCATTTTTCCACAAACAAATTAACTAGACTTAAATATGTAATTTAAAGTGTTGATCCCAAAAATTCACTATAAGCATTCACTTGGATTCGAAGTCATGATTGTTGAACCGAAAGTCAAAGCTTTTTTGATGAATAATAGCAAAAGTCTTATGATTTTTTAATTGTCTTAGGTTTGCAACAATTCATTTAATGTTTGTTATTTTGTAAAAATAAAATTTATTTACAAACATATCAAAATTTACATGGTTTCGGGAATAAAGCAAAGTATAAAAATTAATATACTTACTTGATGTTTTTTTTTTGCTTTCAAGTAAAATATCAATATTTATTACAACATGAATGATTATTATTCATTTCGGAAATTAAAATTTCTTTATATTTTATTTGCATAACAAAGTATATCATGTCTATAGTTTGCTTTCAAAATAAAATTTTAAAATCATGATTAAATTGCTAGTTATTATTTAATTTTAGTTTAGTTTATTTGAAAATAACAGGAAAAAATCATTAAAGAAAAACGTTGAAAGGTTAATTAAACTTTTTCTTAAATTGCTCTTATTTCATTCAAAAAGAAAAATGCAAGTATTTTTAAATAATTTATATTCATTTCTTAGCTTAAGGGCTTACTTTACTCGATACTTTTTTGAATTAAATAAAAAAATAAGTAACGAAGCCATTTATATGCAGAACCACGGTTGCAACTTTTTTTTTTATAAATTTAAAGATATTTTAAGGAAAGGATGGAGTAAACTCAATTAAAAAATGCAATTTGAAAATTAAGTTGTTGTTTTAGAAGAAAACATGGGTAAGTGAGATAATTTATTAGATTTTTTGAATAATATCTTTTATAAGATAGAGTAAGTTTAATAAATGATACCTTTAATTGGTAGGGTAGTTATAAAAGATTTAGATAGTATTGTCCTTTTTTTTACACAAACTCCTTAACACAAACATTTGTAGCAGATTATAATACTCTTTAGGACTTACAAATTCTTTTAACTCCAGTGTTTATTGTTTTAGAAATGTCGTTTCAAAAACTCATTGGTATTAAACATAAATTTTCCGAAATAATTTTTTATGTCAATAGATTGTGGTTGAAAACCAGTAAAGAGCTCAGAAAGTGAGTTTTAAACCACTTCTTTTGGGGAAATTTAATTATACTTTTGAGATAAAATCATACTCGATTTTTGAGTAAAAAACATAAATGCAAAAAGTTCTGGAAGAAATAATCGCTCCTTTTTATAAATAACAAAAATTCATTTCACTTTTTTCATTTTGCTTTTGAACACAAGTGCATTGTTACACATTCATTCATCCAATCACATGCGAGTATTTCATTCTTGTTTATTTTCTTCTCCGTTGAAAAAAAATACACGCGATAACACAATATGTAATGCAATTATCATCAATTTTGACATAAATAGAAATATTAAAACTATTATATTTCCTTATAATCGTAATACCAATATAAACATAAAATTAAATACTAGATTAAATAAAATGTACATTTTAATCGAAAACAGAACTAGAAACAAACACAAATCAGTTTTTAAATTTCATTTAAAAACATGGATGTTGATTACAGGCAATTTAATATTTTAGTACAATAAATGAAATGAAATCCCTCCCCGCTATTTTGAACTGTTTTTTGAGGTTATACTGCAATAAATAAGTAATCAAATATTCATAAGTACATAAAATGATATATAAAAAATAAATTGTACATTTAGAAAAATACTTTTAATTTCATATTTGAGAAAAATGGAATTTATTTATCACATTACTATTTTAAATAACATTCCCAATGAGATTTATTACTCTAATAAATAAATTGAAAAATTCTATTTGAATTAAAGTTTCACTAAATAAAGCTATCTTCATTGTTAATGTAATCTATAGTAATAGATATATGTTAAAATAAGATAAGGCAATTTCACACAAATAATCTTTATAATAATAAGAAAGATTACAGAAAAAGTCTTAAGCATTTAAATGTTAATCTCAAAACTAGTAAAAGACTGAATCAATTCTGTTCAGCAAAATAAAGAATATCATAGATTTAATAATCCAAATAAAGAAAATTATTTCTTTACTTAATTCATATATTAATAGGATTTGCACTCTGTACAGTAAAATAAATAAGTAATCAATAATTTAATAACTGATTAAATATTTGATAAATAGTTTTATAAATATTTTTAAAGAGAAGGAGAAAATATAAAGCATTGAAAGGCAGACACAATTTTTATCCCAAAATCGTACAAGTTTACTTCAATATAATATTCAACATTTCTAAATAATGATAATTTTGACTAACACAATTACATTTATATGAATAGCACACTATTTAAAATTTTTTTTCAAAAAGTAATTTTTTTTAAACAAATAAATGCACAGTATTTGAAGATTGATTTCAATAATGAAATTTTATGTACTTACAGAAATAATTCTTATAATTTCTTGAACAAAAGGAAAAAGAGTCTCAGTGATAAAACACAATTTTGATCAAGAATCATCATTTTCAAAATCCCTATCAGTTTCTAGTTGACAATTTTTACAGTCATAACAAGCAAAATTTCAGTGCATTTCCCTTTAGAACAGTAGGATGAACATAATGCTACAACACAAGCAGTCTTTTTACATTTAGAGAATATGTGTTTAAACTTTATTAACTTTCGATTAAATATAAAGTCTAAATTAAAACAAAGATTTAAAATTTATAGTTTACTTTACAATGCATTAATATGTACAACGAATCAATCTAAGCAGTTTCAATAACATAATGATCAGTAATCTGATCTCAAAATTGACACAGTTTGTTCGAAAAGGAATCGGTTATTTATACAGAGTAGTTTTGCATAAACAGAAAAGAAAGTCCAATAATAGTTTGCATACGGTTTGAAAACGTTCAGCTACTTTGAAGACATAACTTTCATCGAAGTCAGCGAGTGCCTTAATGCTTTGCCGATGTTGTCCGGTGTCGATCCTATCGTGGATTCTATGTGGAATTAGAAGTGGTCGCTAACTTTTACCTTACCTGTATGGCAACGATAGCACAGTGGCGTTTTTCCTACTTGATCTACGCCCTTTTCTGCTTGTGTTGTTGTGAGTGAAATTTGTTTTAATTATTTAGGAAATTTAATAGTCTGTTTTCGAAGATATTTCATGCTTTTAGTTATTCGTGGTGATGTCTCGCCGAGAATTGACTTTGTAATTAAAAGTGATTTTCTCGGTGAGCACCTTTCCAAGCTGTTATGGAACATAAGGAGTATTATCGTGAAATTTAAAACTTAGCACTTATTTTTCTCTCTGTTGTGCTTTTTATTTATGTATTTCTTCTGTAGTTCCGCTACATGTGTCTCTGATCTCTTTTCCCGGAATGTTTCTCTTCCCAAATTTTTCTCCTTAGCATATATTTCTGGCAATATATAAAACCAACTTTGAAAAGCAGGATTACGTTTGCTTCATGTTACACCATTAAGTGTGTTTTTTAAAGCAATATTTTCATTACCTTCGGATATATTCTTACGTCGTTTTTCAACAACAGAAATTCTAATGTTATCGGTAAACAGTTGGTAATATTTTTTATGATATTCAAGAGTTTTACATTAGGTATACTGAAACATTCTTTTTCTTCCAGAGATATTGAGTTCTCAGAAATTGTACGCTCATAACAATCAAGTAATATCCATTTGTGAACACAATTCTTATATTAAATATAAGCAAATATTAAGTTGATCGTTAATTGTCAACAAAACATAGTAAATTGTTTATTTAATATCTTAAGTATGTATAAAGCACTCTATTTTTATTACTGCGTTTTTCATTCGATAACTTTGCAGTGAGAAACATGGTAGAAGATATTATAGTGGTATATAAAATTATAGCGGAAGAACAAAACTTTGGTATGAAAGTAGATCCACATTTTTTTAAAATTCTCTAAACAATGTGAGCTCTACGAACGTAGAACATTATGTGAATAGTAATATTTGACATTGAATTATAAAATGCAAACGAAATTAGGACTTCTTTGTTTGTAGTGAAGGATCAGGGATTCCATTCCAGTTACTGTTAAGCAAAATAGATGTATATTATATTTGTATTAATTGCATGCATATTGGTCAGATTAGATACTTCGACACTAAGTAGCGGTAAACCCAATGGTTGAAGGTTTTTGTATGGTTGTTAATGACATCTCGTGTTATAATTTCTATGAGAACTTTTCAAAGATAGATTACCATATTCTCATATCACAAGTAAGAAAACAAGGAAAAGTCTTAAGCGCCCCTGTATACAGATGCTGATGCATTGAGCAGATACACAACACACACTTTTTTATACTATTGATGAAATTCAATCCGTGATTTTCTACCTATGAAGATAATGATCATCATGTTCTCCTAAACTGAATCCTAGGATTAGGTGATTTGATACTGCGTAGTGGCCAACTTAATAACCAATGATTGTTATAAAAAATTTTATCACAGATCACGCAAAATGCTTTCATTGTCTTCAGTTTGAGGAAAAAGAAATCCATCATTTTTTTCGATATATGACTGTAGTGATCGATAATTTGTAAAGTATCAATCAAACAAATTCAGATTTATGCTCGCTGGAAAAACGATATTTCTCAGATGCTCGTTTCTAAGATAACTCGTTTGCTGTTTTTGTTTGGTTGATTCAGTTGCGAGTAAATTGGAAGTCAGCGAAGAGAAAATTCTGTACATTTTACAATTTTTCTTCTATAAAGTCGAAAATACAAGCCAGGTGGCCAACGCTGTAAATGGTATTTAGGTTCCGATACTTCAACAGCCAGTTACGTGCAATTTTGATTTCGTTGATTCCATTCAGGTATTTTTGCTGTTAAGGATGCCTTTCTCCCATGGGTGCAACTTCTTCAAAACTGTCTGTAAAATATCAAAAGTGATCAAAATTGATAGCATGTTAGCAATTTTAGGATTACACAAGACCTAAATATCAATTTTAAAACAGAGTTCAACTTTTTCTAAACATGAATCCAAAATAAGTTACTTGAAGTAAATATGAATTTCTTTTCCTCCTACCTAATATATAGAATAGTATTTATGTGTCGATTGGTTGGCCCATCCCCTGATAAACCTACTGAAAGTAACTTTAATCTTTTATTATTCAACACAATCTCAGCCAGATCTTCCTATCTAAAGAGAACTGTCCTGCCACTAATCAACAACAAGATCTAGGATAAGGCATTTGCAAATTTTCCGTGTTACCTCCATTGCAAAAAGTGAATCCCTATGTTTTCCTGGAAGACTGCCACCGTTAATGTTCAAATGCCTCAAAAAATTAGTCTATAAAGCTGTTTGTTACAAAATCTAAAATTAAATATTCTCTTTCATGCTCATAGAAGTAGTAATAGATTCTGAAACTTTCCTTAAAAATAAAAAAAATGTTAAAAAATATATTAATAAATATATTGATGCATACTTCAAGAAAAGATGTGTAAATTGTTTATATGTATATTATTTTTTTGCATTCAAATAAAATAAATAACTGAATAATTTCTTTGATTTTTCAATATATAAAATGATGCACATTTTTGGATAATGTTTTAAAGAAATGATTCTGTTTATGAGTAACGTTTTCTTAACGTCGCTATTTTCTAAAAATTCCATATATAAAATTATTTGAAACAAAAATATTTAAAAAACGCGGATATAGTATTGCTTAATGTATTATGGAAACTAAGAATATTTTTAATATGATGATATTTTTTTTTACTTTTTTTTTTTTACAAAAAATGAATAGTTTAATTACAACAAACAAATTTTTTCGCTTCCTTTTATTCAAGAATAGGAACGTATTTTTTGCCATTTCTGTTGACTTTAAAAGTATGCTTCAAGCAAAAAATGTAACCGATAAATGTTTCAAGCATATTAATTTTTTTCTTGAAACTATTTGATATTTTAAAACAGAAAAAATGTTTTATTATTACATTTTAAATAAAAAAAATTGGGAATTAACATTATATTTCATTTAATTCTGATTGCCATAATCGTTTTGATAAAGAACAAAAAACAGCAACCATCTTATTATTTTTCTGTAATTTTATATATGAAATTTAGAATTCACTTTTAATGATAACTAAATTTAATTTTTGTTTTTATGAGAATATACATGAGCTTTTATTACTTTTACATTGACAAAATTATTTAAATTTGTTTAAAAGAATTAAAAAAAAACAATTTACAATATTTAAAATGAACTTGTAATATAGTTTGAAAGTAAAAAAATATATGTATATGATTTTAAGTAGGTTTCTAAAATTAGTTCAATAATTCTTTATAAGAATTATAAAAAAATTCTAAGAAACATGTAATTTGAGAGACTAACAATTTAATAAATATTACACATTCTTTACAACCAATATCAGAAGTCTAAACACAAATTATATTTTAAAAACTCGTTTTTATTTGTTGCAAAAAAGTATTTATTTGCAACAAATAAAAACGAATGCTTTTTTTGTTGGCAAATAATGTCATTTCTTTATAGAAAAGATAAATTATCTGTATTAAAGTATTTAAATTAATGAAATGATTTGCATGTTTATTGTTTAGGGTTCTTTCTTAACACAAAGAGGCATAAATAGGATAAAATAATATCTATAGAAAAATATGTAAGGATACGATTAATATAATATATAAAGGAAATTATAATTAATTGAATAAAAATTTGAA
>JAPDSC010020272.1:0-30452 GCA_026290005.1 Latrodectus geometricus | reverse complement strand
CATTATTTGTTGTTTTAATTTATTTGATTTAAAATGAATTTATTGCAATTTTAATTAGTTATTTGCAATTTTTTTTAGTTATTCTTAATATTTATATTTGCATCATAATTTATTTTAAAAAAAAAATTGAGTAATATTTGTGTATATCATATCTTTATGATTAATTAAGTTTTCTCTGAAATGTAAAATAAATATGCAAAAAAGTTTTTTACTAACAGCCTTTGACCTAAATAAAAAAATAAGAAATTTAAAACTAAATACCAATTTGTAAAATAACAGACATATGAAGCATGTATGAGAAAATATTTTTACATACTGTTATGAATAGTCCACTTACAACTAGGAGAATCATATCTTTCTTTTGCAACAAATAAGTACATAAATTCTGTTTTAAGATCTTAATAAGTTTTTGTAAAACCTTTATTCCTGATAATTTGTAAGTAGGAGGCAATTACTTCCTTTTATTTATTTTTTTTATATCTATTCTCCTAAACTCTGGCTAAATCAAAAATAGCTAATATCAATACTGATATTGTAAATACTTTAAATTCTATGTATGAATTTCATTTTTGAAAGATTAATAATTGAATACAAGATACTGACCAACTCATTTTTATGTATGTAAGTATTTTTGCTTTATTATTTGTTATTTGATATATTTTTATTTTTAAAGATATTTGTAAATAAATTATGTCTTGTTACAGTAATGATATCCATGAAAAAAAGTGCTTAATGAGAAATAATTTATTTAATTTTTTATTGCTTATAATCATAATTTTTTATCAATTTGACAAACATATTTCATGTATTTTATAGGTTATCAATAAAGCTGCACCTCCTAAGAAAGAAGAGCTAACAGAGGAAGAAAAAGCTGAGAGACAAGTAATTTGATAATTTAATATTGAAAACTATATTCATTTTAAGAAATATTTTTAAAGTATCTTTTTATTGTATTTTTATTTTACAAATAAAAATGTATTATTAATAAAATAAATGATAATATTTTAGTTGCAATGGTATATATATATATATATATATATATATATATGTTTGTAAATAAAATTTGGGTACAAATTTTGCGTACATAATTTAAATGTATTTCAATATTTTTAGGCTAATATATATACTTAAGAGTAGTACATATCAATAATGCTATTTTTATCTCCTTGGCCTTTTGCTTTTGTTATTTTTAATGTGGTTCTCTAACAATGTTTAGCTCACCATAACCTAATAGTAAGATCCTATTTACGAATATCCTGAGTTTGTTTTAGACACTATTGAACAAAGGTGGGGGGGGGGGGGGCCTGATTTTTGCATACACACATATAAAAGTGAGTGTTAGGAAGTTTCCTGGGTTTTTCCTTGTGATACATGAAGAAAACTCATTAATTACAAATCGTATTAGAATGTAATGAATAACAGATTTATATAAATATTTTACAATTTTTATTTATTGCTAATATATTTAAATGGTGTCAGAAATTTTGATATAATACAAATATTAAATAAAAATATTATTCAACTTTTTTTATTATCTTTTTTTTTCATTGAGGAATGTGATACACTTATTATATTGTCAAAGAGTAACATAACTCAGTTAATTAAATTTTAGAATTTTTTAAATGATGTTAAAACTGCTTTTGCACACATATTTTTATTAGCAATGACTATTTATTATTTTTTATTATGACACTTGATATATCTTTTGTAGCTTTCACAGTTTATTTTTTAATATTATATAATTGAAATTGGATTTTGTAGTTAATTATTTCAGTATTTGTAACCATGGAAGTTGAATAATTAAATTTTAAAGATTATACACCAATTTAGCTGTTTATTATTGTCAAAGTTATTAAAAAAAACATGTTCTTGAAAAAGGGGGGGAGGGACTAAAGGTTTTGGAATTATGCAAAACTTTCCTTGATTTAAAATGTTAATCTATATTTGGGAAGAATATAAATATTTAAGATTTTTATTTCAATAAAACATTCATCAGGCATTTATTATAATATGATTAAGTTTTGGTCTCTTTATCTAAAAGAAAACTATATTAAAATTTAAAAGTAAATTATAAAATTAATTAACATCAAATTATATAATTTGAGGTGTTAATGTATTGGAATAAATTAATCAGGATGGTTGTCTGGCAATTTATTAATTGAGGTTCCGGTTCTCAATTCAACAACTTGTAAGTTTTGTTCCCTATTCATATGTGGTTATTTGTTGTGGATCAAAATTTATCTGTAGATCCCAATTAAATTAGTTCTCTTGAGCAAAAGATGCCATAAAACGACCAACCAGAACTAGTTTTGATATATCAAATGTTCCAACATAAGAAATAAGTTATGCTTCTATTTTTTTAAAAACAAAATGAAAAACAATATTACTTCCTAGGCAAATTATCTTTATTGAATATATATACATATACACACACGCATGGACCTAAATTATATAATTATTTATAGTCATAAGATATGTATTCTGCAAATGCTGTTGTAACTTAAAAAGTACTTTTTATTTCATTTATTAAATATCAAAATGTAGAGTGTATGAACATAAATATTTTATTGACATAAGTAGTTACAAAACAGTTTTGTTGTGATTTTTTAATATGCAGCTTTTTTTCTAATATGTTATAATCTTTCAGGCTAAATTCAATAGGGAAAATGAAAAACTTTTAAAGAAATTTGGTATGTTTCAAAAATATGAAGACAGTAAGAATTTCTTACGTGAGCATCCTCATCTAGCATGTGAAGAAACTGCAAATTATTTAGTTTTATGGTGCATAAACTTAGAAGTTGAAGAAGTAAGATTTTTTCTCCATTGAAATTTTACTTTAAATGTACTGAACTTTTCAATATCTTTTCATTATCTGCAGTAATTTATTTCACATATTTTGCAATTTTTCTTATCTTTGAAAATTAAAGTGAGTTAATTAAGCTGCATCTCATGTTACCACAAATTAATAATTAATAAGACAATTGTATTCCTACTAAAGTAATCATTGAAATGACCATATAAAATATTCTATGTTATATTTCTTGGGAAAAATGATTGTACTCATTTTTTAGATTAGATCATTCTTGTGCTAATAAACTGAATTACATTATTCGGAAAATAGCTTAACATTGAAATGAAATCTCTTCTGTAATATTTTATTAGTTACATTTCTATATGGATAAATTTATCATATTAATGAATCCTACAATCCAAAATATAATATCAGAGAATTTTGCACTTTTATTTTTCCTACAAATTTGAAAATAAATGTAAAAGTTTTACATGAAAATAGAGCTCTAAAAGTGCATATTTCATCATTTATTTTTTTCATTATTTTAAACTGTTATTCATATTTTATGCAAGATATAAAACATTTTATTAAGTTTAAAATCATTTATAGGAAACTAATATTCTTATGTTGTACAGTTTTAAATTTAATATACTCTGTTTAAAAAAATGTATATAATCTCTTTATGTAGTTATTTTACATATGAATAATGCCTATATTTTTGTTCATCAGTGTTTAGTAAATATGTACATGTGTTAATACACATTGGGATACATAAAAGGGATATATTAAATGTGATTATTTTGTATTATATAATTAATAATTTTATTTTAAATTAGAAACACCAATTGATGGAACATGTTGCACATCAATGTATTTGCATGCAGTTCATATTAGAATTGTCTAAGCATCTTAATGTTGATCCTCGTTCCTGCATATCTTCCTTTTTCTCTAGGTATGTGTGATTAAACTACCTCATTTGTTATTTATAATATTCAAATTAATGAATTTACATATTTTTTATTCTCTCTGTATATGTATATCTCTATTATTGATGATGCTCAAATATGTGATAATTAGTTAGCAAGTTTAAATATCTTTATTAATTATTGTATAATGAAAGTATTTTTCTTTAAATATAAAAGTATTCTTTCATTTTAAATTAAGGTTATGTGTTCAATATTTGTTGCAGATTTAGAATTTTTAAATGCTTTAATTTCATTTGTATAATTGTGATCTACTGCAAATAAGTTTTTAGCATGATTGTGTTGCAAACATTAAATTAAAATGTTAAATAATTTTAGCTTACAAATTTTCTCTATAATTTTTGTTGATAAGAAATTTTGTTTGAATATTTATTTGTGTGAAACAAAGTTTTATTCTAATATTAAGGTATTTATTTATTCCTATAAATTAATAAGACTTGAAAGAATTCAGTGCTTATTTTAAAGTAAATTATTTTTGTCTTTTCCTGTTTTATAATATTTTCTTTTAATTTTCAAAATTATATCTTATACCCATTGTTTTTTCTACCATAATAAAATAATTGATTTCTTGATATGACTCTTACTAATAATTATTTTATCTATTTTAAGACTTATATAATATAGTTATGCAAATATTTTATAGGTGACTTGGAATATTCTCTTTTGAAATTAAAAAATATTTTGTCAAATTTACAGAATTCAGATGGCTGATGGAGAATATAAAGATGCTTTTAATGCTGAACTTGAATCATTCAAGGAACGAGTTAGAGAGCGTGCGAAAGCAAGAATACAAAAACTTATCGAGGAAGCTGAAGAAGTAAGCCTTTATTATACAGTAGAATTTTTACACTTTTCAAATATCACAAAAATTGGTGTAAATCATAGAATAGTGTAAACGGAGGGAAAACCCTTCTGCACATGTAAAAAAATAGTGTAAATTCACAACTCACATTTTTTAAATACTAAATAATATATATTACATAAAATATAATATTAAATATTACACAAAAGTACAAAATTTCTCTTTATTTTATTTTATTTTTTTTTTTTAGGGTTTAATATAGATGATTGTTTTGCCTTCTTATGGTGAATTCTTTCAACTTGTTTTTCATGTTCCTAGACATGTCAAAACTATTAAACATTACTATCTGCTGTAGAAATATTTTTTTATAATGTTCATTGCAGAAACTACTTCTGCACTGTTAGGCACATTTCTGTCACCATTATTGTCATTATCATGAAAATCATTATTATTGTAACTTTCTTTCTGAACTGGATTGATCAAACTTTTTACTGACACTGTTCATATATTTGTAAGTTCATCATCAAAATGGGGAAGAAGTCTTTACCTTCAAAATCTATTTTGAACTTCTTCCATGCAGAAATAAGATCACTATAGAGGAAAAAGCCAGCTTTTCTGAATTCATTTTTTATAGTGGATTGACTTATATCTTTCCATGCCTTTACAATATAATGCAGTGAATTAAGTATAGATATTTTGTTTGTCATTGTGTCCTTACCTAACTGCATCAACCTGATGATCACTGCACCACATTTTTTCTTTAGTAAGTCTTAAAAGCATGGATTATTCCTAAATCAATTGGCTGTAACCTGCTTGTGTAGTTTTCTGCAAGAATTCAATTCTAATGTTTCTCAAGTTTATCAAGTTCAATGTGGAGAGTAGTAATCAACAAATGAAAGAATTCTTCTGTTTTGTGTTTCCATCTTTGCATCAAGTGCATACATTTGCTTTCAAAAAGGCCAAAAGTCACCTAAGTTTTTTTTTTTTTTTTTTTTTATTGGCCTTGTATTGTGTGAGAAATGTTTTCTCATTCTTGAAACATTGAGATTTCTTGGACTTTACTATAGCAAATGGGCAAAGCTTGTCATACCCATCAGCATTTTCTGCCAAAATTACAGTATGCCTAAGTTAACTGTTTTTGCCTTTACAGCAATTATTGCTTTTAAATAATAAATTTTTGTTTGAATGAATACAAAAAATAGTCCATTTTTATTCATGTTAAAAATGTCCTTGAGTTAATACTCCTTCATGAGGTCCTTCAGTTTCTTTTCTTATCATTCCTGAAATTTTCTTTTGGTACAGTAATTCCTTCTTACAACACAACCTTATAAACAATTTTGTACCACTTTTTGAATTGTTCTAACCAACCATTAAACGCAGAGAAGTTTTCAATGGAAAGCTTAACCACCATGTTTAGCACTTTTTCGTGTAACAATACTCCAATTTCAAGGATGTGTGAAGCACATCAGTCCTTCAAAGTTTTCTCCAGCTCTACATACTTCAAATAGCCGGCACATTTCCTCTTACAAAAATTTACGCTCTTAATAATTGAGTTTGTGTTTCTTACTATTGTGTTAAGAGTGGATATATCCCAATTTTTTAGCTAATGCAACACGTGATCTTTTATAGACTGAACTTCCTCTAAAACTCTGGATTTTTTTTTTTTTTTTAATAAAAAGGCTTATTCTTTCTTTTTAAACCCATTACAGGGCAAAATAAATACTATTAAAATAAAAACTTTTTTAAAAGCAAAAAACTAGATATCCAATACGTTACTATGCTCGGCTTTGAAGACACACACTGAGGCAACAGCAGACTGAAAGTAAGACATCATGCATGAAAAATTGTCTTTCCTTGTGCTGTGAGAAGATCTTGAAGAAATATTTATTGAAAATGTTTAAGTGTGTCATTAAAACAACAAATGTAAACTGTTACTTACTCTATTTATATTGCTTGCATTTGTATTTGTGTCTCTTTGATTTCATTTCTACAAAAATGAATTTCCTCTGTTCTCGAATGCAAGAAGATGTTGAATTTAATCAGTTTCATTAATTCTCTAAAAAAAATTACATCTCAGGTGTTGCACATGCCTGAGATTTTTTTCCCATCTATTCAATATGTAGTACTTTTCGTCATGTCATTTGTAGCAGTGATATCAGTGACAAGAAGCAGTAAGCAGCAGTGACAAGAAGCAGTAAGTACATTTTAGAGACTTGTTCCCTCAGTGTGTAACTTGTCATACTCATTCTGTATAACGAGGAGCACTCTGCACTACAACTGTAAAGTAAAGAGCGAGCAAAAGGAGACTTCTTTTCACTATGAATGAACTCCAAGCAAGACCGGAATTCATTGCTTGCTAGAGAAAGCAAAAATATCATGAAAAAAATAGCGTTCCCAGGTTCATGCCAACTTCAAAAAGTGTAAACATAGAAATAATTTAACATGAATATAGGAAAAATTTAAAGTATTGGAGAAAATCAGTATATAAACTGCTGGAAAACGTAAAATTGGGGTTTGTGCTGTGTTAGAAATCTGATCTGCTTCTTGCCAAACAATATTTTAAGAAATATAAATACTTTTTTGGTATGAATATATTGTCAAAATTGCACTCTTTTAATCAAACATATTTGTGTTCTTTTTCAATATTCTTAATTTATATGGTAATATTGTACGTAGCATTAGTTTAATGTTCTACTTTTATGAAAATATCATTCTGTTGACCATAAATCTTGCAATTAATAAATTTGAAATTTTAATTTCTTCAAAGTTAATTTTATGGTAATTAAATTTTCCAGTTGTTTTAAATAAAAATTATTTAAACTTTTCCTTAAAAATGAAATTTAAAAGAAAAATCTATAATCATAAGTTTTATGTAATTTGATGACTATTTGTGATGGAAGCCAGAATCAGATATCAGAAAATAAACAAATTTTATATCTATGATAAAAATTCTTGTCAATTTTAACTAAAAGTTTAGACTGTATGTTTGATCCAAAAAAACATAAGCCGCACAATTTATTTTACAAATTATGTATAAAATTCTTTGATTTGTTTAAAGGAAATCTGTATTTTTGGTGATATGTTTAACATTTAATTGTGAAGAGTTTGCTTTTCATTTGAATGCTCATTTTAATTTTAAATTTCAGGAAGAAAGACAAAAAAGATTAGGACCAGGTGGTCTAGACCCTTTGGAAGTTCTTGAGAGTTTGCCGGAAGTAAGTTTGTTCTAAAAGTATCTATCTGTAATAATTTTAAACATTCTATAATTTAAAATATTGTTACTTTATTACTTATCATTAACTGAATTTTTTAAGTAATCCTGACTAATATATATTTATGACTTTTGGTATGTTCTTCAATTTTTGGGAATGGAATATAAAAATTTCATTTATTAAAATCAAGAAATTCTTTTTGTAAAAATTTTTTTCCATTGTAATTTAATAATAAGATTAAGTTACATTCATGTGTAATTTCAAGCATAAACATTAAATTAGCATTTAAAAGTTCTTTAACCGCTTGCTCTGGCAAAAAATTCACTGATGCGTCTACCAGAATGGTCAGAGTAACTCATTGGGAGGCGTCACATAGTGTTTGATGTTTCAGAGAAATCGATAAAAGATTTATATTTTCTAAACTAATTTATTATCGACCTAGGACTGATTGTAGTTTTTGGAAGGGAATATAGAGCATCGATCAATGATAAAATTAATAATATAACAAATATAAGTATTAAATTTGTTTATTAATAATCATGCAACGTGTGGTATCTCTCAAAATAATTTGGACAATGTAATGATACAAGACATTTCTTGCATTCCCATACAGTTTCAGTTCGTTTTTTGTGTTGGGTACACACTCTACACTTTCGCTGTGGATAAGTTTTGGCATTCGTGGGTGGAATATTTCTTGGGAAATGTCCCCATTGCTTTGCCTCTAAACGATTGGATTCACTCTCCACAGACATTGTTTCGCGTTTTTTTTATAATCAGGAATACATACAGCTTGTAATAGTTGCTCTGCTACATCTAATCCAAACTTTGAAAAGGAAAATTTCTTGCTTTTTGCTATATCTTTTTTCTTATAAAATAAAACATAAGAATTAAAAAGTGCAACATCCGCTAAGTAAAGAAATATTTTTTATAACTTTTCACACATTTTCTCATGAGAGAGAAAGTATAAATGTCTTTTAAATCCACCCCACCCAAGCCATAATTGTACTCCAAAACGATATTGGGTTTTGTTACAGGGTTGTTGTTATTTTTCCACCTCTTCTTTTCTAACCTATCACCTCCATTTTCCAATGCTTTGTTGACATTACGTATATATATTTTTTCTTTCTATTCGGCAACTACTAGACTATAAGATCCTATTAGACAATCTTGAAATTACATCAGATTGTTTCAGTTTTGCCGCTGCTAGTTCTTTGAGTATATTCTTTCTATTGCACCTCACTGTTCCTATGACATAAGATTTTATAGATTGCAATTTTGCAAATAGATTTGGTGATGAATACCAATTGTCAAGAAACAGAGTGTGTCCGTAACCAGATATTGGAGTGCACATAAACATTGACACTTTCTGATGCACCTGTGTCTGCATTTTTATTTCTATCTTGACCTGTGTATATCTAATATTGAATGCAATATCCTGACTTTGATTCGCACAGTTTATAAAATTTTACACCAATGCTTTTCGAGAGATTATACAGTTTATATGCCATATGGCCTGTATATTTCATTCATGATTCGTCTAATGATACATCTTCCTCAGGAGTGTAAATAGTCTTAAATTTTTCATTGAAGTAATCGATTAAATTTCTCAATTTCCACAAACGATCATTATTATTGTCTTCAACGTCATTGTTAGTGAAATGTAAAAAGCGAGATAACTGGGCAAATATTTAAAACTCTGATATTTCAAAATGGTTTTTTGAAATATCGGAGTTTCGAATATGCTTTGTTTTGACCAACAAGATTAAATATTGTTTTTCTTCACTTGCGACAGCAAAATATGCTTTTATTTCATCAACATTCGTATCTCTCCAATTGTCTTTATATTTTTTGATTTGTGAGTATCGTTTTGGAGTATCATTTTAGAATATTCAGTTTTGATTATCGAATTGTGTAACGATTCATTTCAATTACAATAATTTGCCAAAAGCCTTCCATCAGTAACCATTTACCATTTTTAAAACTGGCACTTTGCCCAAAAGGTATATTTATTATCGTAACTCGTGAATATTTATTAATTTTAGGTATATTTTCGTTATCTCTCCATACCCATTTATTAGGTGTTAGATTTCTTTCACTATCTTCATTTACACATTCTTCCTTGTCATCAGATAAAATAATACGGGATTTCAAAGTGGAAAGACAATTTCATCAAAGTCACTATCACTACTACTGTGTTTTCTTTTTCTATTTGTCGAAATAATATCATTAACTTCACTCTTACTTTCCATTTTAGAATATGGGTTAAATATTGCTTTCTGTACCCCATGCAGTGCAATGATATTCTGGGCTGACACCCGACCCGACATGCCATGTATGTCATTCTTTTTTTTTTGTGACAATTGCATGACTACGTACATACCACATCATTGGTGATTCCGTGATAAAGGCATTTCTACATGCATGGCACGTCTTTCTAGCACAAGTGGTTAAAAGATGATAAATAAATTCATAACTATCGTCTTCATTTAAATTTAATTCTTTCAGATTCAAAATTTGTTCCAATTAAAATTTTTCTCATAAAAAAAGAATTGAAATTATGCTATTTAACAATGGTTATAAATAATAATGACTAGTTGTATTTGTATGTAAGCTAAATCATTTCAAATGTCAATTAAGCATAGTAATTTATAAATTTTAATTTTATAGTTTTTTAATTAATATTCTGCTAAATTTTTTGGGGCAGTATTTTTGAAATTTAGGTTTATGTAACATTTGTATTTTCAAGATAAAGAATTTGAAATAATAC
This sequence comes from Latrodectus geometricus, assembly GCA_026290005.1. Classification (NCBI taxonomy): domain Eukaryota; kingdom Metazoa; phylum Arthropoda; class Arachnida; order Araneae; family Theridiidae; genus Latrodectus; species Latrodectus geometricus. Next base: position 19,897 of record JAPDSC010020272.1, on the reverse strand, counting down.
TAATTAAAAAATATCTCTCCCACACAAAGAAAATTTTCAGGCATTTTTGGAAAAATCTGAAATTGCTAAGAAAAATGAGACATACATTAAAATACGAACGAGAAACTGAGTATATTTTCCTCTTAAACATTTGATTTTATGAGAATTCTGTCATAGCTTATCCAATATCAAATTTTAGATTCTTTAAACATCATAGCAGATCAGAATCACAGCAAAATACATTCATTTATAAAATGTTGATATAATTTACATAATTAATTTGTACATTTCACTTCAAATTGGATGAGCTAAAGAATACAAACCTATATCTAGCTACACTTATAATATTTTGAAAATTATTATTTGTTAAGTTTCTTAAGTAATATTTAAAAAAATTTATTGTAGCAAGGATGTAAGATGTAAAACTAAATAGATTATTAGCTACATGGTGTAAATCTTTTGGGGAAGAAAAATTAAATGGAATCTTCCATTTTTTATTTCGATATTTTTCTCAAAGGATAAGTTAAACCTGTTTTTCCAAGTTCTGCCCTTGGAACTTTATACCCTTTTACCTAATTCTTGAGATTAGATTTATCTTGTCAGCTGTATAATTCACTGCTTTTTTTATTGTAAAGCTGTATTTACTTTAGCATGTTAAAGGTTAGATGTTTCAATGTTTTTCTCTTAATTTTATGATATGCATAATAATATTTGGGGATATCTGTATTTTTCAATTATTGACTCATAAAGTGTTTGTACTCTGTCATTGTCAAATTAGCAAATCTGACAGAACACAGCTATATTTCAATCTTTACAGATAAAATTAAATGCCAGGAGAAATTAGGAAACATGATACTAAAAAGCAACAAATTAACATACAGTTAAAAAAAAATATTGAGAACTTTTTAGTTTTAGTATTTTAAAATTATTTTGTATTTATTTTAATCTGTGCATTTGTTTCTTTAATTTTATTCTAGGCACTGAAGGTTTGTTTTGAAACAAAGGACATACAATTGCTGCAGAAAACAATCGCCACAATGCCTGAAGAAGAAGCCAGGTACCATATAAATCGTTGCATTGATTCTGGGCTTTGGATTCCAGATGCCAAAAAAGCTGAAGAAGAGGCAATGGCCAAGGAGTCTGTTGAAGCTGAACAATGATCTTCATTCACATCCCAAAATATATAGTTCATGTCCAATATGTTGTTCAACTTTTTGCACATGGCTTTTGTAATTAGTAAGCAGATGCAATCAAGATTTGGTACTATTAACTTCATTATTGATTTAACGAAACAGAAAAATATTCAGCTTTAACCATTCAACTTAATACTATGTTATTTAACTTTTTGTAAAGTCACCTTTTTAAAATCGGCTTTGTGAACTTGTAGAAAATGGAAAGGTTTCTATATTATTGCAAAGGAGCTTATTAATTACTAGAGTACTGTAAAAAAATATTTTACCATGCATTTGTATGACGAATGTTTGTTTTTTAAAATTTATTCAAAATTTCTGTTCTGGATTTTATTATTAGTATATTTTTTATTTTAAAGCTTACAATATATTTATCTTAATGTTTCTTATAATTTTCGGTTTTGTTTGTAACAATAAAATGATTAATATAGCTCACAATTGTAGTGTTTTTAATTAGTTTGGTTTTTAATTTTTGATTTAGACTTGCCATTGAAGAAAACATATAGAGAGACAATTTTTTACTCCCTCCTTTGCTTATAATTGTTGTTTTTATTTTAATTTTGTTTTGGTTAGCCTAACCTTAAAGAGAGCAATAAAATAATTGTTTTGCATAAAGAAGATTTTTTATTTTTACCTGAAAGAGCTATATATAATACTTTCTTAAATTAGTTTTTTAAATTTTAAGCAGTTTTTTAAATTAATTTAACATTAATTGTATTACACATTTCCTTGAATTAGTTTGCAAGGGGAATGTAAAACAGCATTGTATAGAAAAATGCTACAAAAATTAAAATTTGAAATTTCAATTTGTCTATAAAATAAATAAAGTTAGAATGTTTTTTTAACAAAACTTACAAGGTGTATTGTAATTTTTTATTATTTTTCCTATTGTTTATAAATGTTATGAAAGGAGTTCCAAACTTTAATTGCTAATTTTGATTTTTATAGAAAATATTCAGTTCTCTTTATTCTTTGAAGAATGGTATTACAAATCTTCAAGGAAAGTAAAAAGTTTTTTATTATATTTAACTTCAAAATGACTTGTTATCTAAAAATTCAAAGCCATGTGTTTGTCCATCCAAAGAAGCACTTTCTAATACATTTGTTTGTAAATAGAAGCAAAATTATCTCTTGTATTTTTAGACACTTATTTTTGTTTTATGTTTGCAATTGAAATTCATGTATGAGCTTTTTAATCTTATTCATTTCCTCTATTATATTCATTAAAGTTTAAATCAATCTGTCAAAAATATATTGTTCTATTTAATTTTTACATTGAATTGAGTTAATATTGTTTCTCATTACAAGTGTAGAATATTTCATAAATATTTTTATTGTTCCAGATTCTTCAAAAAATAGAATACTCAATATTATTTGAAATAAATATTATTTAATAAAATTAAAATGAACTTATCTTTATTTTTAGAACTGGTTTTTATTTTTTAACAGATTGCATAATTTGACTCATTCTTGGTATAAAATAATTCAGTTCACAAATATTTATATGAATAATAGCCTCATTTATGCAAAATTAAAAGCATTGTTTTTGCATGAATTCTTGGTTAAATGCATTTATGAGGTATTTTTACTTTAAGATTGAGAAACTAATCAGTTAAAAAAGTTATCAGTCTAAAAAATTCATATATAATAATTAAATACCTTGAAAATTTAAAAAAGAGTTGCATTTAAATGTGTATATATGTATTACAAATAAGTGAAGTTATTTAATAATGAAGCAATACCTTTAATTAAGTATAGAATATTGAGATCTAATATTTTGCTAATAATTACCAAAATCTTATATCCAGCTTTTTTAAATTTTATTGATTATAATTGCATTTACTGTGATCGCACTAATATTACCTAATTAATATTCTCAATATCAAAGGAGTGGTGGTTGTTACAATAAAAGTGTTAAAGATTGATGTTTTGGAAGTTCAAAAATGAGCAATGCAAAGTGTATTTATAAAATTTATTAACACTTGTATAAACATTAACATAAATAAGCATATTTTTAGAGAGAATGTATGTATTAACAAAGAAACCTTGCAACATAGTTCATTTCAGCTTCTAGACTAGAATAATTAATGTAGCAAATATTTTTATAATTAATTGTCTCAAAAATATATATTATGCAAAATATGAAAGTTCTCAGTACCTAAAAATATTTTAGGCAGATAATTTTGCTACATACAAAGCATTTTTATTCATTTAAATTTGATATAGTTATTAAACTTACAAAATTCAAAGTGTTTCTTTCAAGAAACAAGACTGGTTAGAATTTTATAAAATAGTAATATTTTCATAACTATTAGGCAGATATAGTTTTCTTTGTTATGCTTTCTGTAAATCCTTGTTCCCCCCCCCTTTTAAATTTATAAATACATGAACAACTTTATAAAAGTACTAGTGAGACATGCAAATTAAATAAATAGAATGAATATGATTAAATACAAGAAGAGTATGATTTGTTTTATTATAATAGAGTAGAAATTCAAATGATAACAATGATTTGACATCGGAGCCAAGAGGTTTAAGTTAGAAAGTATTGTGAATATAACTCAGCCATCTTTGTATTAATATGTACCTGATATATTATAATTTACAAAAAAATTTTCCTGACATGAATAATTTAAAATCTGTTTTAAAATATACATGAATTTTTAATTTCAAAAAGGTTGTTGAATTGAAACTTTCTCATTTTTAAAGCTTAATTATACAAAAACATAATTTTGTATTTAAACTATAGGCAAGATCTTGCTTCTAAGACTAAATACAAAACATAGTAATAAGAGAGAAATTTAAATTGTAAGCTTAAAAATAAAGCATTTAATATTCGCAAATGAAATCATCTTTCACTGTAAAGGAATTTATTTCTTACATATTAAACTTAATTTTTCATTTTGAATTGTGCTACAAAATGGAAATCATTTGATAATGGAAATTTTACATGAATATTTTATGCATAACTTCATTACTAAGAAGACATGATACAAAAATCTTTTCTATGCCCAGAAATATTAACAAATCATGAAAGAAAATTTACTTATTATTGAAATAGTTATATAAACTAATTCAATAATAAGTAAATTTACTTTCATTAAATTTATAAATTCTTAAATTTATTAAAATATTCTTTAAATTTAGGAAGCTACAATATTGTGCTTACTTTCATTTCTTTTGTAAATTCATTATTGGTAGGTAAAGGAACATTACATAAACCATTTACAAGCACCAAAAGTAATCATGTATAATAGGTCTTTGAACGAGTTTTTCCCTGTAGAAATAGAACTATCCAATGGCAAGGAACTCAATATCTTTGTAAAAGGACTAGATTGATTTTAATCCTCAAACAACATTTGTGATTAAGGATAGAGTTATTGAAGAATTTTCTTCAATAACTCCATCTTGAATTGGGAGCAGGAGTATTCACATTTTCAAAAACTCCAAATGTAACTCCAACTGTTTTTCCTTCATTTACGTAACCGTTTGTTTGCTTGCTCGTCTCTCCTTCTACAAGAAGTGGTAGTTTTGACATTAAGTAGGAGACCAAGTAGCGTTCCTGAAATGCAAATACATTTTGTGAGCGGTTATGTCAGTGTAGGCGCCAGGAATAAAATGTAACATCTTATCCTCCCACAAAAAATATAAAAATTGAATAAAAGATGTACCAATAAATAACAAAAAAATTTAGAGCATTGTTTTGTAAATTTACCAAAGTTTATTAAAATAAAATAAATTTTTGTATTGAAAAACGAAATATTTGTTAAATTACTTTCTTATTAATGAAGTATAGTCACTTAATCGCTCCTTCACTATTGTGTGTATGTATGTACATATAGTTCTATTTCACAACTGGACGATGCTTTCGACAGCAATATGAAATGAACAATCACAAGGCTGTTGAAGCATATAGCAGTGGAGCGTGTGTAAAGGGTATTCAAACAATCTGAAAATATTGTAGACGTGCAAAAGGGCTTAATCATTAGTTTTCGTGGCAAAGGTAAACGAATTTCTGAAACTGCTTGTTTTGTGAATTGTTCCCGTATCGTGTACAATGTGAAAATATACCGTGCCTGGCAAAATGGCATCCAAAATCAATTCAAATATGTATATCACAATGAAATACAGCTGCGGAGTTATTTGGGAGGGAAATAAGCAAAAATTGAATTATTGCTTGCCCAGATGAATTAGGAAAGTACTGACAGTTCTTCACCTACATGGTTCAGACAACGTTGTGCGCCAAACGCTTTGATAATGCACTATGTGACTGCTGTTAATTGGTAACAAAAGCTAGAATCATACCAGTACTGGAATTGGACACCCGAATGGTGACAGGTGGCATTTTCTCCTGAATAACGTATTATGCTCCATGTACGTTTTCATTTCTTGTAAATACATCTGAAAGAACTCCTGGAACAATTGTCGTAAAGGTCCAAACTGGATGAGAGAACATTATTGTCTGAGGAATATTTTCGTGTCATACTCTAGATCTATTCACCATTGTGGAAAACTCAATGAATCTACTAGAATTTTTACATCTGTCTTTGTGGAGTATGTCTATCCCCCAATGCGAATTGGTCTTCAGGATGATGCATATAGCAGCAGTACAAAGCAGTTGCATAAGCTCTCAGTAAACGTTTCTGATTCAAAAAGCAGCAGGATGAGTTTGTTGTACTCCTGGTCAGTAAATTCCTCAAACTTAGGCCCAATCGGTAATCAAGGACCACTTCGATCGTATTGTTCTTGCCATGGAGCCTCAAACGACATTTTCAATAATCTTTAAATTGATTATTAAAAACGCGTTCATTGGTCTGATCAGTTTCATTTCTAATTTTATTGAGTGACTGATGTGTAAAGGTTTGGATTGGTCCTTTGTATCAACAAAATCCTATTCAAGCTGTGATGGTATAAGACGTTCGTGCACCTGGCCTGATATAGGATCACTGATATGTCTAGAGACGAATCTGATTTGTTATCTCAGTTTAAACTTTTGTAACCGGATATTTACTCATATGATCAACAGACGTGCACGCATAAATGCAACACTCGTCTCCAGTTGCATAAAATTCAATGGGACCAAGATCGGAATCTTACTTTCTTACGATGTACATTTCAATTAAAAAAAAAACAAAACAAACACTTATATTAAATTTAGGATGAATCTTTCAATATACCGTATTTTTCTATATATAATCCGCAGCGGCGTATTATCCGCACGACCTTCTTTCGAATAAAGGAAAAAAATCCACGGCAATTTTTTTGGCGAATAATCGAAATTATATACTGCTGATAATATGGGTGTCACATAATATAACAAAATGCAAAGTATGATTAAAAATATAGTAATTTGTACAGAAAAAACATTTAATATGGAAAAGATTTCTTTTGAATCCACCTCATCGCCAAGTGCAATAAACTGAGATGAAAGCACGAGATCGATCAAGAAAGGAATTTAGCAAAACTTATTATTGTTAGAATCATCGATTCTTATTCTCGAATAACTTTTAAGAGGATGTTAAACATATTTTAAGAAATTATATTAGTTTGGGGAAAAAATAATCCATTATTGTTTCGGTAGACGTCTGTAGTGATCGATATCTCGTGAGGTATCTATCAAACAATTTCAGATTTATGCTCGTTGGAAAGGTGACATTTGACACTAAAATATCCTCTTGCGGTTTTTTGTTTGATTAATTCAGTTACGAGTACAAGGTTTAAAAAAATGGAAGACAACAAACAGAAAATTCGATACATTTTAGTTTTTCTCTTGACGGCGAAAAAGATAGCCGGGTGGCTAAAATTGTGAAAGGTGTTTATCGTCCTATATAAGACTGTAACAACCAGTTACGTACAATTTTTGTTCCGTCGATTCCGTTCGGGTATTTTTGATGTTAAAGATGCACCTCGCATGTGGATACAGCACCGTCGAAAATGTCTATAAAATATCAAAAATGATCGAAGTTAACCGCATGTCAGCAGTCGTAACGCGCAAGACCTAAAAATCTACATGAAAGCTGTTTTAAACCTTTTTATAAAGTGAATCCAAAAGAAGTTACATAAAGTTCACGTAAAAATAATGGATTTCTTTTTCCCTAACCTAATATTTTTGCTTCGTTAATTATTAAATGAAAGAAATGGATTATTTTCGAACTGCGTATTTTATACACTTTGCTTTTGTACCAGGTGTGCTTTGTTTTTCACGTCACATTAACACGTTTGAAACCATTTTTTTATTTGCTTTCGCTATAGCTTTTAATGAAAAAATCCGCTGTGTAACGTAAACGCTTTCGCTTTTATATGATAATAGACGAATTTAAATATTTTCAGAACGAAACAGCTCACGTCAAGACAACATGCGAAATGACGTTAGCAAACTGTAATAACTCCGAGGAACCGAATTCGTTCTTGAACGTAATTGGACAGAACTGATTACAACAGAAATAATCAGCGATGTCGAGGCGCCACCTGTTAATTATTTTAGGAAACATAAAGTATTTCTTTTAAAACTTTCTTGTAACCTTTTCTGGTGGAGAATGATTTTTTTTATCAGATTATTCGCGGCGGCGTACAATACGCATAACGAAATTCAGAATTTTTTTTATCACATAATCCGCTGATTATAAACAGGAAAATACAACTATCTATGTATGTTTGCATATCAAAGACCGGATGTAGCAATTTTTGATTTTATTCATTAAAATATGAAATTATTGGTTTAACAGAATTTTATGTGGCTTCTACAATATTTTATTCCCCTAAATAATTTCATTAGTGAGGTATTTTGACTTATTAACTGTAATACTTCTTATAATCACATTATTCTATAAAGAATTAATTCTTTTAAAAAAATAAAAAAAAGTGTGTAGAAATTTGATAAGCAAATTATGTAAAATGGATAATTTTAAAAGATATTATTTTTGGATATGAAATTAGATATTTTATTTTTATATATTTAACCACTCAGAATTCTGCTACGTAAGATTTATTTTTTAACCCTTCTTTGCATAATAGTGGAAATTTCCATCATAACCTATAATGTCCAAAAATTATATAAAAGAACAAGTTCACTTTAAGTTGATCGTGTTTGGATATCTTTTTAATGTCCATTGCATAAAAAAGAAACATAGCTGTCAAAAATAAACAAGTGTCATTATCAGTGAAACGAGCTTAAAGTTGTCTCATTCCGCTGTTTGTTGTAGTTGCAATAAACGTATGATTTCGTTTATAATTTTGTTTTATTATATTAGAGTTTCTATTGCTAAAAAATTAAAAATGAGTGGAAGAAAGGTTTGTAACACGTGTTTCTGTTATTTTCCTCTTTTGTTTCTATTTAGTACTAAGCTAATGATCTAACTTTGGATGATGATGGAAATTTTTAGCATATTGTTTTTTGCTAAATTTATACTATAAATATATACTAAGATTTTTTTAACCATTTTTCCTTTAATTCTGAACATGAATTATATCAACTTGATTTATTTCACTAATAAAGAAAAAATCATGCAAAGAAGGGTTAACGTTTCAAGAGTTTACTTTTAATTATACAGAATTCTTGTTGATTTATATAAATGTTAATGTATATTCCAAGACCTCTTTTTTGAGAATTTTTTAAAAACAATACGTAGGTTTCTTATTTTATCTTTTTTTACATATGTGTAATTAAATGATTATCAACCGCCAAAATATTATTGAAAATTAAAGAGTAGTTATATTGAAAATGGAAAAAGTCGAGACGCATAAAAACTCGCAATTGTTTAAATATAGTCTGATTACATAAATCCTTCCTATTGTTATCACTTATGTTATATTTTAATTGTTGAGTATAAATTTGCAGTCAAGCAAAATAGAAATGAATTCAAATGATTCAAATAATAATACTATATTGATTATCTGATATCCGACGTCATACCTAAGACTGTTGCAAGCCATCATAGAAATCCACGATTTTTAATTTTAAGAAAATTTTTCAGCAACAGTGTGTTGTATTGACATGTCGTAAGATTGAAAACTTTGAAATTTCCCAAGTGCTCATGCAAAGAAGGGTTAAGTTCCTAAACGCAGCTGTCGTCAGGTACTTTTGAACAACAATCAAGTAACGAAATTTACATCATTTTCTGAATATTATAGTAACGGAGTCTTTAAGGAAGAAATTTCCTTTCAGCACCACTTTTGGATCAATTATCGAACTGGCTGCCTTACAAGTCTGGCTTTTTTCCGACTGGACAACCGAGTTTCCTTTTTTGAACTTTTTACTTATTTTCCTCTCCCTACCTAAATGATTTGTATTGTGAGTCCATGCTGTGTACTTACTTTTCTTTGAGAATTTTTGACCCAGGTAGGTACATCGGGTATGATGAGAGAGATGAGAAACTTTATGACAAAAATGAAATGCTGGAAAAATAAAATCAACAGGTAAACGGAGATGACTATGACAAAATTAAAAGATAATTACAATTCAAGCAAATTTAAAACTAATTTTATAAATTGCAAACACATTTTATTTTTTAGTGTAAAATTAGATAATTGATTTTAAAAAAATCACTAAGAATAACTTCTTCTCTGTCTTCAAGAAGTATTAAAAAACTAATTCGATATATTTTTTAATTCCAAACTGAGATTTGAATTAAATACACACATGAATACAAGAAAATGATAACAGCAAGTTTATTTGGTTTTTATTGTTTAAACAAATAGTATCATTTTTATAATTTATTACAATACGGTGGATTTATTTTACTTTTAGATGCATAGTGCAAAATATACTCAATTTGTCTGTAAGATATAAAATTAAAATAATTAATTTTAAATTGATTTTACATTAAATCTAATTTCAGTCGAGCAGGTTAAAATAAGCCATTAATTAATTAAAATAACAATTTGCAATCTCAATTGGGATCTTGCATATGGATATCAGTAATGGTTTGAAATCCACTTTAAGGTTAAATCACACTCGCAAACAAAATGTGAACATAAAACCACAAATTAATTTTCAAATAATCCACCAAGAATTCACCTGGTAAGAACGTGAATCTTCATTCGTTAAATTAACACCATCTTATGGCAATGTAATGAATTTGATTTTACTTAAATTCTGATCTATGAATAAATCCCTTAGTTTCAGTATTGGTAGACAATCAGCTGTCATATGGTATTTTTAAAGAATTACTGCAACGTAACAAAACCAGTGAATAAAGAATAAGGATTGTGTGTAAAAGGATCGTATATTCTTACTCGTATCAATAGTTTAACATTCATTTTTAGGGATTAAACAAGCATTTAATTTTTAATAGAAGCTTTTAATTTGTGAGCTTACCTCAAATCCAATGATGATGGCAAATTTAATATACAGATCTTCATCTCGTCCCAACTCCGAATTGAAAGCAATGAGGAAAGCATTGCTGATGACGCCACAAACATTCAAGAAGTGAATGATGTGGTACCAGATTCCTATTAAATAAAATTATAAAATAAATACAAAGTGCTTATAAAAAGTCTGACTCGTGTTTAATGAAGATAAATTTAAAGGACATAAATAGTTAGATAAATTAAAATTGTTTTATGGGATATGTAAATGAAGTTTTACATCTGCGATCTTAGTATTTCCAAGAATAACAAGGGGGTAGTCCATTTTACGTCAGGTACAGGCAACGACATATTAACCATCACAACAACAATATACTGTTCAGTCGTTGAACGAGCAATATTTGGTGAAAGTGATACAGGAAGCTATAATCGTGGTTTGTATGCCTGGTATCTTATATACATCATCCCTTTTGTTCTTTCTCAATTGTTATATGAGCTTTGTATACATTTGCTTTGCTTCTGCATCTTTAGCTGTCAGTTCCGGCATTATTCTTAATTTATGGACATGTGTGTATTTATCTATACAAATTAGTAAATTTTACCTTAAAGATAGAGAGTAAAAGTTAGCGGCCATGATAAAAATATAGGCATATCAGCATCTTTTTCAGTTTAATTTATATTTTCTTATTCATTTATAATTTTTATTTGCTTTATTATAATATAATTCTTATAACATAGTAATAAATTAATTGGAAGCAATACATACGTTGATGTAATTAAATTGAAAGGAATACAATATACTTTTTCAGTTATGTTCATAAAAGTTTGTAACAACCATATGTTTTTCAGTTTTTCTTATTTGGCTCATCTAAAAAAAGTACATCGTAACCACAGACCTACTCGCGAATTCATGCTTTTAGAATTGCCAGTTTCCAGGTTGAAATTCAATTTCTATTAAACATAAGAAATGCGTATTGTATTTCTGTTTATATTGCGTGTATTCGTTGTCTGAGTGAGTGCTTTCAAGTTTGACATTAGCGACATGTGAAAATGGCTCATTGTGTATGAAAAGTTGTTTCGGTAAGATAAGATTCAGTGAATTTTCAAATGTCTTTTAATTACTTTCAATGTTAGGAATCCCGATACGGGTTGTGAAATTAGAAGCACAAACAACCATAATCACTAATATATAAACTCAATATGCTAACAAAAATTAAATTTTGATAAAATCTAACTTTTAAATAAATAGATCAAAACTATTTTGCAGCATTATATCATCGATTTGAAATGACACCAGGCCGAAACATGGTTATCTATTATTCGTCTGCAAGTTTTGATATAAAGCAATTTTCAAACGCTGGCGTCAATCATTTCCGTATGTAAGTAATAACTTAAAATTGAGATAGTTATTAGTTAATGGAATAAATTTATAGATGCTCATTTCCACCGGCCGAAGACGCTACACACAGCCGATCAAATTATAAATTTAAACCAAGGTTGAGTGACGAGCTTGACCCATGTGAACTAGAACTATCTTCTTCCTCAGTATACACCAATGGCCTAGGATAATGAAGCTTATGAAATTTTTAACACCCATAGGAATTCTTAATCTAGTGATCTTTGAGTGGCACATTTTATGCCAATACCAGTCATGGTTACAGCCTCCATACATCCTGCTCCATCTTTACAGCTCCATTTTATAGCTCCATTTTTAGCTGAAGCTACGGCCATCCACCAAGCCCTTCAGCTAGTGAATACAGAGCAGTTTAAGAAAATCTGCTTGTATACTGACAGTTTGAGTGTTTTAGAAGCGTTGGGAAATTATAATTGTCATCCTGTTGTGTCCAAGATTTTCGGAGCATTGGATTCCTTTGCTGGCAAGGGTTATGACATCATTTTCTGTTGGATCCCAGGTCATGTAGGTCTAGAGGGAAATGAAAAGGCAGATGCAGCTGCTAAAGCTGCATCGTTTGTACTTCATTCATCTGTCCCTCTTTTCGACGTGAGAAGGGTTGCAAAAACATTTGTTAACTCTCTCTGGCAGGAGTTATGGAATATGCAGATCACAAACAAACTACGTGCCATTTTCCCATACCTCATTCCTTCATCAGTTTTACCGTTACGAAGTGCGGATGTTCGTCTAACGCGCCTTCGTATCGGACACACACGTTTCACACATAGACATCTACTTCTAAATGAATTAAGTCCATGGTGTGAAACGTGTGATGTACCATACTCTGTTTATCATATTTTAATTTCATGTCCTGATTTTAACTTGTATCGTTTTATATATTTTCAAACAGACATTTTAACTATGTATGATTTAGTGGGGGAGCCACCCCACAGAAACGTTTTGCCTTTTTAAACGCAATTGGTTTTATTTATTTTATTTAAACAGTATCACTTCAATTTTATGAATTTTATTTTTACTTTCATTTTACCAATTATACTTTAGATTTTAATCATATGATATACACCACTTATTTTTTGTATTTTAACATTTTAACGTTGAGTTTGGGTTTTTAACAAGATTTTAATTAAATCTAATTTTTGGCGCAGCTTGTCCTTATTGAACTTTGCGCCATAAAACCCAACCCAACAACAACAAAAACTAGTGATCTTTGACTGGATTAAATATCGAATCATCAACTTCCCAATCACTTAGGCTATGACTGTACTGAAGATCAACAGTCATTTAAAGGGTATGGTCAGGACCAATTGAAAAAAAATCAAAATGTTAAATAATAAATTAGTAATTAATCATTTAAACATAAATATGTATACAATACCGATATCGTTGTCTCTAAATGGTGTGGGCCTCCTGTTCCACCATAATAAACGGCGAGAATCAATTCTGAAGTCGATGGCATTGAATATCAGAGCTAAAGCTGGTGCCAGTGGAAACGAGGCTGCAAATAGCTATAAAAATAAACATAAAATACTTTGTGGTATGCATTAAAAAAATCAAACATAAATTAGATTAATATTTGAATTTTATATATACACCACAGTATATAAAAGTGTATTTTCTTTTGGTGGAGACTCGAAAATCAATTGATTTGTTTCACTTGAATGATAGAACGTTTCTGTTATCTAGTAACAAGCCAAAAAATCTTCAATCCTTAGTGATTGACGAAGTTATTTAGGATTGAAGATTTTTTTCTGGTAATCATTTTTCAAGCAAATGTGAAATACTGCTGATGAATCACTTCTGCATAACCTAGACGGATGATCATTTGAACATAGTTCTTTTTCATTGCTTAGGAAAAATCGAATGATCCATTTTTAAGCGGCAAGCAAGTGCTAAATTGTGTATATTTTGCTTATTTTCCTTCTCTTTAAGAGTGTAAGTGCTAAATTGTGTAATTTTACATATTTTCCGCTCTTTTTAAGACTTTTAGAAATTAACATAAAGTGAGTAATTATCTAAAAGTTGTTAGCTTACATGATAGAACTTTCACTACATATGATAGCTTTTTTCGGGAGCACAAATGATTGGAATTTTAAAAATAGAAATACCTCGGGCATGAAATTACGGATACCCGCTCAGCAGCAGTAAAGACTTGATAAATCTAGGCCAATCTTTTAATGGTAGTAATTCAAAACCATGATGATTAATAATCTTTTAGTATCTTGTTTACATTTCATTTATTTAGTTTAATATTGATTAAAACAAAGCGACAATTTATTATTTAATTCAGCAGTTCACTAATTTAATTCCTCATAAGAAAATATCTTATGTTTTCAAACTTTTCCCGTCATTTCTGTCAATTCAGAGTATTAATAAATACTTTATTAGAGATAATCCGTTAACTCACCATCAAGTAACCGTACTGAATCATCTTCTCTGTGAATTCTCCCAGTCGGAAATCTTCTGCAGATGGCTTCTGCATCTCCCGCATCAGGTAGTGTTGCTTGGAGATCCCTCCATCCGTGGTGAAATCATCGATTTCATTTACCCGACAACGTCGAAGTGCCTTCCGTATTAATCTTCAAGAAACAATATACACTTAAAGAATATAGCTAAGAATTTTATTTATAAATAAATTTTTGTAATTAACTATTTTGCTTTTATAATTTTTCAGGAGGGTAGATTACAATGATATCCTTCAGACTGTCATTTCTGCCCATGGAAGCCACTTAAAATACTCACCATCTCGAAATTTAGAATAACGGTTAAGTGACGAGTTCAACAGCTGAGCTGTTCCCCATCTCTCCGCACAACAATTTGGTTGCCCACATTTGAAAAACGAAAATACATTGAAATCACATCCATTCTCGTATTTCCACCACTCTTCGTTTCTCAAGAAAATAAGGATAGTCTTGAAAAGTAGTATAACTTGAGCGAAAGATTGGTGTGTGCATGCAGAGAAAACATCTCTCTATAATTGAAAAATTCCGTTTCGTCTTCTAAAGCCCTATTACATTATGTTGTTGAAGAGGTCCATCTCATCATGAAAAGTTATTAATTACTTAAGCTTCTATTATTAAAATAATTATTTTTATATCCATTATCTAAATAAGTATTTTTATATTGGAGATGTCACACCTCGAAAGTAAAAACTAACTAATTGTTTTGTCTTCTTAAGACACATTTTGGATGCATATTGTAAAAGTTAGAGACGTGTCAGTCTCATAAAAATGTCTAACTGCTTCTTAAGCTATATTTGGTTTCGAATGTATATTTTGCTTTGTGTGATATTTTAACAAATAAATTACAATTCTAATATTTGTTTGTATAGAATTATTCCACTCAAAACTTACGGAAATTATTTTTCCAACTGGATTACTGTTACGAAAAAAGAACATTAGAAAATAAAAAGTAATAGGAGGAAATTAACTCCATAAAAATGTGAAAATGAATTTCTATATATCTCACTGAATTTCCCGGCCATTTTTTCAAAAAGTTTCTTCATTTATGTAAGTTTCTTTAGAATTTTAATTGAACAGGATTCATCATTTAAATAGAAGTTCATATTTCTTCAATTTCTTTTATTTTCGTAATTTACAAAATATAAGTAAAAATACAAATGGAAAAGATTAGTAATATAAAAAACGTTACCGAATGGTACGATTAACAGTAGTAATAATACATAGGGAAACTAAAAAAATATAGATATATGCAAAAACGATAATTATGCAGTGTTGAAAAGTTAGTATTTAGAATATGGCTGTACACCCTCCCAGAAATAAATTTAATTAAAAATGACTTTTGCATTTGAATCACAATATTAGAATTGCTCGAATTTTATTTCGAACTAAATACCAAGATATATTTGAATCTACTTTTTCCATCATTCACCATATTTTGTTTCAAAGAAAATATATGATTCAATATTTAAATCAGGAAACCAGAAAATGAATCTAGCTGAAGTCATATCAAAGTATGTGCAAAATACCTTAACAAAAATTTAAAAATAAGAGTAGAATTTCTTAAGCTAAAAATGTTTTAAATGTCAAAATTATTTTCGACTTACGGCCAGAGAACGTCCATGGCAAATTTGGGGAACGGCTTCACGATCATCAGGACCAGAAGTTGGAATGACAGAAGGGACATGCAGTTGTCATTGTCCTTGTGGCCACAATTGTCCGTATATTTTTTATCCATGCCCATAATCCCAGTGCCAGATCCCAGATCCTAAAAGTAAATAAGTAAATGCTTCAATAGAAATTAAGTTTCCATTTGAAATTCGTGAGACAAATGAATGTAAACAAAATATACAGTAAAATGTATGTCTAAAAATGTTTCATTTATTTTGCAATAACTAAACTACCAGGAAAGGGTACAAACATCACAGACTACAAGGAAATAAATAATTAAATTTTATTCTTATAATGTAAAATAACTAAAAATGATTTAATTATCTCTTTGTAAGTAATATTTAAAAAAAAAGTTGTAGTAATGTTCTGGGAGTAAATATTTCATTCTAAGAGTATACATCATTCTAAAATATTAAAAAAATACTACGTAAATTGGAAGCGAAAATTTGTGACAAATAGTTTTTATCAAAAAACAGATTTTTTTCTATAATAATATTTAATAATGAATAGAATAATAATATTTAATTATGTTCTACGTTTTGTTCTTGTACTTAATGTGAAGTAGAATTTGACAACTAAAAGCAATAATCTTACATTAAAAGACTTCAAAAATCAGAAACTGTAAGGTTTAGATCTATAGGTACATACACTCAGTTTAAATTATTTTTCTATTTTCTGTATTCCCAAAAGCACATTTTTTTCATAAAATTTAACACAATTTAACAAACTGACTCTAATATTAATAATAAAACATGTGAAGTAATGTACAATATAGCTTGATGCAAATCCAATCTTCAAGAAAAATACTGTAAATGCAGAAATAAATAGAAATTTTTTAACAGTTTACCAGTAAAATTTCAATTTTCGCTACATACTCTCTAATGATTCTTAAAGCATAAATGCTCTTAATGATTAATAATGCAAATGCAACTGATATTTGGGCTTTTTCTGTCACGTGTATTACAGTTTTTCCCAAAATAATACAAAACTATTCAAGTTAATTCCTGGAACGCAGTTCTAAAGTAATAAAACCCACCACCTTACCAATGGATAGCCCAAAATTGATTACAGCCACAATAGAATGGAAGTGGATAATTGATTTGTCATTTTACAATCAGTTTGTGCACATGAGAGTTAATTCAACTAAGATCAACAACCTAAAGTAAATTTCAAAGTGTTGCAAATATCCATGACAAAGATGCTAACCACTGACTTACCTTTAAGACAGATTGATATTGCACTTTTCATATGTATTTTTCACATTCATATAAAAAGTGCAAAATCCATCTTGCAGTGTTTGTACAATTGTAAGGGTAGAATCGTTGAAAACATGTGAATGCTGAAACGTTTTCTACGATTTTACCTTTTCGATAAACAAATGCGACCAATTATATTCAAAAAATCTTCCTGAATGGTCATTATGGGATAGATATTTTTACGATACACGAAAACGACCAATAATATTACAAAAATCTTCCCAGGTGGCATTAAGTGACAAATTACCCATATGATATACGAATACAATGATTGAGAAAGGAGGATCATTATGTGATTTAATTACTGACTACGATCAAAAACAATTACAAAAGAATGTTGTAAGTGTCTATATGTTATAATAACAATATTACTTACCCTTCGGAAGAAAGCTGTGTAAAAGAGAGAAGCGTAAGTGTTGGCGAACTGGAAAGCGAATAATTTAATGATCAAAGCATCATTGTGTGCACTTAGAGTTTGATGATTTTCTGTAAACAGAAAAAAAAAAAAATAGAATTAAGTTAATGTGGAAAAAAAGCCGCTTAAATATAAAAAATAATACATCTATCTTTCAAATTTTTATCACTGAAATTTTAAGCTAATATATTTTCAACAGTAAATACTTCCATTTACTCACAAATAGTTTTTAAAATGAAGTACATTATCGTGTAAATTGTGTGATTGACTTTAAAAAAAAAAAAAAGATATTTAAGAGGGTAATTGTTAAATGAGTGAATGTGAATTTATGAATTAATTTTTGGAATCATTCTAATTTAAAATTTTTAAGCATATTTTACTACGAATGCAAAAATTCAACACTCGCATAAAGACAACAGCGAGTAAATATAGGATTCAGTAGAGATTTTTACATTACGATACGAGATACTGGAGCATCTGAAATACAGAAGTCAGGTGCAAACAACATCACTTGATTTCAATTTTATTCATTTACTTGATACAGCTAATAAATACCACTTCAAACTGAAATATGTATATGGTTAAGCAGGAATAGCGAGCGAGTCTTAGGATTGAAAAAATATTCTTTTTTTTCAACGAAAGACAGAGTAAGCGGCAGCAGCTCTAATATATTACAGGTATTAAAGAGTAGTTAGTGAATTCATTCGTATTTTCTCTGTTATGCCAGAGAAATTTACAAGACGTGTTAGAATTTGCTAGAGTCCTTGTTCGTTTTCGAAGATACATTTATATGATTCTGTTCCTATCGACTAACTTACAAGAAAATATTAACGAGAACCAACAAAAAATAATGTTCTGACCTTCAAATATAAAGGAGTTTAAAGAAAAATTTAAATAATAAAAATGAAATTAACAAAAGCAATTTATTAAAATGTGTTAATTAAATGCTGAACAAAATTATTTAGTGATTTAATAGTTAAACCTTTATATAATGAACCCTTTTTTTTATCTTATTTTTTTTATCGTAATTTAAGGTTAAAAAAGTCAAGCCATAGCGATTTTCAATAATTCGATAAACAAAATTATTTAGTGATTTAATAGTTAAATCTTTATATAATGAATATTTTTTTTTATCGTATTTTTTTTATCGTAATTTAAGATTAAAAAAGTCAAGCCATAGCGATTTTCTTTTAAAATAAGGAAAAAATGTAAAGAAAGTTTTAACATAAACTTTAAGTGCAGCTTTAAAGTTTAATAAGAATGTGGTGATATGCATGTTGTTTTATCTGTGCATCATGGGCATAGTGAATATCAACAGAGAATATTCGTATTCGCCAATGCCGTGGAATAAATGCTCAACATAATGGAAATAATAAGTTGACATTATAATGTCTCTGAACAACATTTATAACAGATTTTCGAAATGATAACATGCTGTTCTGTCATGAAGCGGATGACGATGAGGAGTGATTTCGTGGTTTTTGTGATTATCAACAATAAAGACAAATCGTGTCACGTTCAGGGCTGGCAACTCACAACAGTGAAAGCGGACGTTTCAGAACAACGCTCTGTATTAACATCCTATTTTATAATGTGAAATTATTGCTTGTTATGTTTTCGTATGTTAAGATCATGTATAAAATAATGTCTGCTATGGATGATTTACGCCAATATAGTCGAAACAACAAGTTTGACAAGACTTGCGCAGATGTTGTGAATAGTGCTTTTTATTTCAGATTAATTTTTAAAATTTAGATTAACAAATTTATTTTTTCTAAGGCGATATAATATTTTTTACAGGAACACATTAAAATGTTGCCAAAATTAAATATTCATTTTTAACATTCATTATTCATTGGTCAATTTTTCCATACAGAAAACTTGTGATTAATTCATGCAGATGTTGAATATGTTCCATAGATTTCATGATTATTGTTCCAGTCCAAAAATAATCAAAGTTCGTTGTGTAACACAACCTCAGACGAAAAAAAAGTCGAAGTTATTTCTTTGTAATCGATGTTTTTTTCAAGGAAAGCTCGTTCAATGTTACCAAGACTACATTCAATGGTTTATTCTATTTGTAATTATAAGAGCATTCTGCACGAAATTGTTTGTTTCTATCGATTTATAGAATCTATCAAAAGATTTAAACATGAACAAATACAATGCGGTTGCTATGACTTTCAGCATGGCAGGAATAGCTAATAACT
>JAPDSC010020271.1:7868-22773 GCA_026290005.1 Latrodectus geometricus | reverse complement strand
TTTTTTTTTTATCGATAGTACGGTTGATTCGTTGACATTGAATGTACGTGATATGGATGCAAATGATTCTCCAAGGCGTAAACGATCAAGCATTTCTATTTTCCCTTTAAGTGGTAACATATTTTTTTTCATGTCGAAACTTTTTTCTCATTTATTTAGTTGGTATTATAAATTAGAAAAAGAGCGGTAGAGATGTGTTACTCGATCACAATTTTTGTAACGAATGTGAAAGACGAAACAATAAAACACGCAAAGCAGCTTTAAAGCCCCTATTACATTAGAGTTGCCGATATTTCATTTTGAGCAACTCCCATAGACTTAACATTACGTGACGTCACAGCTCGATTTTGGGCAACTCGGACACGTCGTCCAATGATATTTCAGATATTTTTTTACAGCTGCGCATTTGAAATTTGATCATTGCCAAGTTTTCGCCAAATTTTATGCCAAATGAAAGTTATTGGCGTTATGAATTGCCGAAAATGAGCAATTTTTTTGTGCATGCAGCAGCAACTCGAGCAATTCGATCGCCAATAGATGATCAACGGAACTGGTGTTGTCTTTTACTTTCGCCAAGCGGAAACAATAAGATGCCAAGAAATAACATGTTTTCATTATTGTTAATGAGTGCATGTGATAAATATATATACTTGAAAATGGCAAATATCTGTGTTGAATGGACAAAAGAAATGGAAATTGATTTTATTGAAATGATAAGAGTAAAGTCACATATATGGGAAAATTCAGATTCCCAATATAAATTTACTAAATTAAAACAAAGAACGTATGATGAAATAGCGTCCGAATTAATGTTAAAATATCGTCGTTATAAAGATGTGCTTACACGTGATAAGAATTTTCACCTGTGTTGTTTGAGTGATCTCTTAATTTTATTAAAACTATAAATAAATATTATTTCAAAATACCAGTTTTGTTTTAGGTCTTGATAATATTATTTATTTAAGGAAGGAATATTATTTATTTAGCTCTTGATAATATTACCGAATTTTCCTGTATATAATCCGCAGCGGCGTATTATCCGCACGGCCGTTTCTTCGAGTAAAAAGGGGAAAAAAAACGTCGCATAATCCGCAGCGGCGTATAATCCGTGGCAATTTTTTTTCGGCGAATAGTCTAAAATATGTACTGCTGATAATATAGATAGCACATAAAATAAAAAAATGCACAGTAGGATTAAAAATTTAATAAATTGTATAGAAAAAGAGCATTTATTACGAAAAATATCAGTCTAGATCCAGTTCATCGCAGAGTGCGATAAACTTGAGATGAAAGCACGAGATCGATCAAAAGCGATAATTTTGAGAAGAGAGTCTTGTAAAACTTATCGATATTTAGCTTCTAATAACTTTTAAAACGATGTTAGATATATTTAAATGAATATATATTTGCTTCGTTAATATTTAAATGAAAGAAATGGGTTATTTACAAATTGCGTATTTTATACATTTTTTTTTATACCGCGCGTGCTTTGTTTTTCACTTCACATTAACACATTTGACGTTATTGTTTTTATTTGCTTTCGCTAAAGCTTTTAAAATCTTGCTGTGTAAGTTAAAAATTTTCGCTTCCATATGACGATATACGAATTTGAATAATTTCAAAACGAAACATCTCACGTCAAGACAAATTGCAAAATGACGTTAGCGAATTTACAAGCGTAAAAGCTTTAAGAGGAACCGAATTCGTTTTTGAACGTAATTGCACAAAGCCGATAATTGTTTAAATAACTCAGGTGTGTCCTGGTACCACCTGTTATTTATTTTATGAAATATAAAGAGTATTTCTTTCAAAATTTTCTTGTAAGCTTTTCTGATGGAGAATGTTTTTTTTATCAGATAATCCGCGGCGGTGTATAATACGCACAACGAAATTCGGAACTTTTTTTAACACATAATCCGCGGATTATATTCAGAAAAATACGGTATTTATTTAAGGAATCTTGATAATATTATTTATATAAGGCCTTGATAATATTATTTATTTAGGAAATTAACTCAAAAGTTTTAAGAAATTTTTTAACCAGATATTTTCCTTTTCACTTCGACAAAGATTAGCTCTTGATCATTCTAAACGTGAAGTTTCAAACGCTAAAATTGAGTGAAACAATAGCAAGATGGCGTAATGTAAACAAATTTTGGCTACAAATTAAATTCCCAAATAAGAATTCATCATGAAATCTGGACACCTACAGAGTAAAATATGGCAACCATAAAAATGTTAGCCAGAAAAGCGATCTGTTAATAAATCTAGTAAAACAGCTATTTACTTATAGCAAACCTAATACAAATCTCGAACATTCATTGGACGATGAGCTCGAGTTGCCGAAAATCGAGCTGTGACGTCACGTAATGTTAAGTCTATGGGAGTTGCTCAAAATGAAATATCGGCAACTCTAATGTAATAGGGGCTTTACCATAGAACGGAACAGCAACATTTAAAAATATACATTATTCATTGAGTAATAAGGTTGCTTTTATTATGTTTGTTTACATTCTCAAAAACACCGATCGCGGCGAAATAGGCTTATGTCAAAGTCCTCGGCAATATCATTTAACAACTTACTTTAGGCAAAGTTGTAATAAGATCTATTTTACTTTTTCTATTAGTCCATTTGATGGCATTTACAAGAGATATTGGGTTGTATACCTTTTGGAATCCTTTTATTATTATGTATATACTTATTAGATACGCGAATAAAGAAATTTTTTACCGCGAATATAGGAATTGGGTCGCATTTTTTTTATCCGGGAATAATGAAAACGCAAATGAAGGAAGCCGGAATAATGAGCTTTTACTGTATTTTGAAACAACAAACTAAAAACTCTTGTAAAAAGTAAATGAAATTCCCGCTGCCTACGAAGCCCTGCCAGATATACCTAACTTTCTTGAATACAAAAGGTGTCCCTTGGAATGTCTATTTTGTGATGTTTTTGCCATCACTCCTTAGTCTATCTTTCGCCTACTTTTCGTCACAATCAGTCTTTCGGCGGAATCGCTCTCGTTTGCGGCTGGCCTTTAGAAAGCAAAACAACGAAAACATTCTTAAAATTCCGGAAGTTTCAAAATAATGTAACGTATGCAGGTTCCAAAATACTGAAACGGCTTGAGAAGTTAGCTACACTGGAACGATTTGAGTAGTTCTGGAATTGTGGAAGCTGAAAAATAATGTTATGATAAATTTATTTCCAAAGAGAATGTTATTTACTAAGCGGTTATTAGTTTATAACGAATTGTAAATTACAGTTCCTTTAAATAACGACCATCTATACTTCAATCGTACAATTTTCACAGTTATGCCTCTCCTCTACTCCTATGATTATTGACTAATAAGAAATTATATTTCCGAAACATATATGGCAACAACCAATATTTAGAAGAATTCAATTTCATTCTTTGCATCGCACGTTATTATATGTTTTGAGTAATTATCTATTAGCGGGAAATTCAATTTATTGTGTTGTGAGTTGTTTGTATAAAATATTGTTTATTTTCATTTAGGTTATAAAAAATTTATTACGTGCATATTGTCACACAATTATGTTTGCAACTAAAATGAGAAGATGTAAAAGTACTGAATCCTTAAGAAATCCTAGCTCTCAAGCTTGTAAGTTAATCTGGTCAGATTTGTCTAAAGCTCCGTTTTTAAATTATCTTAATCTAATAGACTTGGAATCTAAAATAAATATTTATAAATCAATAGTACCGTGGCATCATATTCCTTTAAGTGATAATGCTATTCTGCGTTTTAGTTCTCAGTCGGTTTTTAGCGTTTACAAAGAAGAAATATTAAATAAAATAGATACTTGTGACCTAACTGAGCTATCATGTTTAGTTCGAAAACTTTTGAATGTGTCAAAAAAGTTTGGTATTCCCTTAGAAGGTAGCACTAGCTACCACTTATATTATAGTATCTTACATAGCTTATTCGATCGCGGCTTAAAAGATTCATCGTTACTACTGACAGTATGGAATACATTATGTATTTCTGAGAAACTTAAAGTTTCAGTTTTTTCTGGATTGATTGGAAAACGGCGGAAGCGGAATTCTGTTGAATTATTAGAGTACATTATAAAAAATGCCTTTCGTGAGAGATTCAATTTCTGGGGTGCTTGGACTAAAAATCATAAACTTGACAGTTTTCCTTATTGTCCCGTCACAGCAGCACTTCTTAGTGGAAATGAAGAACAAATGAAAGTATTGCTGAAATATGGATTTGAACCAAATTTACAAAGAACAGCTACTTATGACAATCATTTTATGTTCTAGTAAGTAAATATACTTTATATCAACTGTATAAAATTTTTATGAGAAAAATTAAAATAATGAATTATGCATTAAAATGAATATATACAGAATAAATGAAAAAATTAAATAATATTTAATTTCATGATATTTAAAGATTATTGAATTTTGACACTGTGTAGTAAACAACCTAACATTTAAACCATTGTATGATATTTAAATTTCTAGCGTATATTGCTTTCTTTGAGAAGTTTTCATAGATAGTCTATATAAGAGAAAATCTGTGCTAGTCCCACATTTTTATCTTATAGATATGTATATGGAAAACAAAAGTGCAGTATCCATGGCAATTTTTTTTTTTTTTTTTTTTTTTTTTGGTCATTGACTATGTTTGAATTTAAACCTTCCATTCCAAAAATTATAATCATTCAACTTGTCTACAGTAATCTAAACTTTAATGCTTTAATATTGTTTCATGCACAACTGATAATTAAAGATAAAGTCTTTTAAAAATTCATCATACTGTTTCCTTCTGGAAGCAGTTAATAAATAGTAAGCTGTATTTATGTATTGCAGTGGAGAAACTATAATGAATAAAAAATAAGTATTAAATAATAAAAAATTATAAATTTTTATAGTGAAGCAGTTATTTTTATATAAGTTGTCATTTATCTTATTTATGTTTTATTCTGTTTACACAAAAAGTCATACAATTAAAATTTTGATATGTTAATATAGCTTAGTGATCTATGAGTTATATTTATCTGCAAATATTAGGGGAAAAAGAAATCCATTTTTTCATTTGATGGCTGTAATAATCAATATCTTGTTAAGTATCGTTCATACAATTTCAGATTTTTCTCATTGGAAAGATCATATTTTGCTGTTTTTCATTTGGTCTATTCAGTTTTAATATACAGTGTGTTAAAAATGGAAGTCAACAAAGATAAATTACAGCACAAATATTGCTAAAATGACAAAAATATTTGAAGTTGACTGGCATTTTGTAATCCAGAAGCTAAAAGATCAGTCACAAAACTGTTTGAAATCATTTGCTGAAAGCTAATCAGAAACATAGAAATATAGCCTTGAAGTTTTCGTAAAAATATAGGGTTTCTTTTTTCCCAACCTAATATATTATTGTTATCAACCGAAACTGTATTGGTAATTTAGCACAAAACACATCTTTTATTGTTAGCTGTAGTCTTAAAGGTTTCTAGTATAGAAATTTACTTTTATTATAATGTTTATACTTAAAAGTTTTTTGTTGATTTTTCAAATCTCTTTATTCAGTTTAATGTTGATAAAATATGCATTTATTTGAAAAAAATAAAGCATTTTCTACCTATTTTTATCTTTAAAATAAATAAGTAGACTTGAATTAAATATTAATTGTTGAAGGTAAAATAAATTTTGTATTGTTATAACCAATCCTGAAATTGATTAATTTATGGCTATGAATTTCATTTATGTTTTACAAAGCAGAATATCTTAATAATAAGTATTTTTCTATAAAATTATGAGTTATAGCTTTGGTATGTGGCTTTCATGAAAATTTTATAAATTTTTGTATTTTTTTCACAACATATCTGATGCAATTCACTTAAAGTTATTTTGTTTTAGGTCATAAAATAATATTTAATTACTATTCAAAGCATTAGATGATGTTTTTAATATAATTAAAGTTTAGTATTATTTTTGTGTTTTTATTTTCCTGGCAACTTGCACTTGTAGTTGCATATGATAATAAAAAAGTGTTGATTATTTTTATTCATTTTGTCAAACACATCATAGCAGATTATTTAAGAATAAATCTGAATTAATGTTTATTTTAATTTCATCTTGATAACTTTTTATTTGGTATTGTATTATTTTTGAAGTTATTGAACTTTACTTTTAGCTATATGCTTTACATATAGTAATAAGTGATAATGTGGATGAAAATGTTCTTTGGGTCCCTTGCGTACTGCATTTTCAAAAACACTGTTGCGATGGCGAAAATTGTATTCCTATTTCAAAGTTAAACTAATTAGTGACCAATGAAAAAACTAAAAAAAAGAGTAATTAATGATCATGCATGTGAAAGCTCTACAAATTCTTTCTTCCAGATGTTGCCATAAAGAGTGCATTAAAGATAAAAAAAAATGTCTGAGTTGCCACACTTTTCTCCTTTATCGCCAAGTTGGCGAGGAATGGGAAAAAATCGAAATTTAACTAAAAATATGTATTTGGAATCAAAATCATTAGAATTTTCATTCATTAATTCGCATTAATTTGTTTATTTAGACATATATAATCTTTGGAAAATAATGGTTACTACATATGATTACACAAGTTAGGCCTTTATTTGGATTACAACAAGAACTTGTTCGAGGGATTCTGTCTTTTTTTTAATGGCTTGTATTGATTAACAATTTATTTCAATTGAAATTTTATAATAAGATGAATAATATTCAATCAAAGCATAAAGGTTTATGTGAATGTGATTTCTATTGTTACATTTCTTTATTATATTCAAGAAGTTTACTTAAGATTTATCTTTTCCTAAACTTTGAATAAAAACAATTAGTGTAATTGAGAAATTTTGTATACTTAAATCTAAAAATGTATTACATCTTAGTGAAGTAATATTTAAAGGAGAAATTGAATATTTATTTATAGACCATATGATCCATAAATACCTATCCTGTTTATTATTATTGCTTTCCATTTACTAATAAATTCAAGGTGTGCATTTAATATTTTTATAAAAGATTACTTGTAACTTAATTTTTTGTGTTGAGAGTTATAAAATTTAATTTTATATTGAACCATTAAATCTATTTTGAAATCTTCATAATGATGCTGGTGAAAATGCACTTTAGGTCCCCTAATTGTTTTCAAAATCGCTGATGATGTGACGAAAATTTTACCTCTATTTCAAAGTGAAACTTAATTAGGGACCAATGAAAAGGCTAAAACAAAAGAGTAATTAATGAGCGTGCTTGAAAAAACGCTTCAAATTCATGAGTTGGCATAGTAGGGGACCTAAAGCACAATTTAACCATTTCTCTTGTATAATTGTTAATTCGTATGATTAATAAACAATTTTTTAATACATTTTTGTTTTTTTTCCAGTGCAAACAATGTTTATGATTGGCTGAGAAAACCTCTTGTGGAAAGCACCACACCTAGAAGAAAAATGATAACTGAAGTTCTTTTCTTTTTAGCTAACATAGCTGTTTCACGATCTGGGCGTAAACGTATTTCAATGATCAATTGTTTCTACCTTCTGTGGGATGTGATTCCGACCCCCTATGTTACTAAGACAGAATTACAGAATGAAATTCAGTTGCGATTTTTATTCCCACCCTTTTGCAGTAATGTTTCTTGTTTTCCATCCACAGAAAGGGAATTTTTGAGGTTGTGTGAATTTTATGAAACTGTGTTCTTGAATGATGAGGAAGAACCATTGCAACCTCGATCTCTGAAACATCTGTGCAAGTGTACAATTAGAGGTGAGATGCAGAAATCTTGGAATCTTCCTATGGGTATTGATAATTTGCCACTTCCTAATCACCTAAAAGAGTATTTACATGTCAGCTTATAAAGGAACTTTTATTTCAGTGATAAATAGCTGTGATTCAAATGTGATAAAAAAAATAAGACAAATTTTTTGTAATTTTGGTAATCAAGTGAGAAATATTTTATGTTAGTAATGAGAAAATTTGAAGTATAATGTAAATTTATTTTGTTATGCAATGAGTTTAGATTTGTCTTTCAATATACATAAGAATAAATTTTAATAATGTATTTAAATATTTTTACTTGTAGCAATTGTTTTTTAAGTTTGTGTATCATGTATTCAATCATCAACATATTTTTGTACTTCCTTTTTGCCATGATTTGTATTATATATATATATATACATTTTAGTCTAGAATTGCAACAAATAAATAAACTAAATTAATATTGTTTACTAATTGATAATTTTACTATCAGCAACAATTTTAGTATTTAGAAAGTCTCCACTCTGGTATTAATGCAATATTCCATTTCCTATAAAAATAAGATTTTCTGAAAAAAATTTTTTATATAATCTAGGGATTTTCTATTTATTACAAAATTCCCTAATCCAATATATATAAATACTTTTAAATTTGTTAAAAAATAGTTTTAGTGCATAATTTATTCTATTTTTTTCCATTTCAAAATTCTTTAAATTGCATAGTTTGTTTTTGCCAAATCTTAATTTTTCAAGTAATGTGTTGTTTTAAAAAATGATATTTTTTAAAAGGCTATTTTAAATAGAAAAATTGTCATTATTAATCTACATACTTTTTACTTAAAAAAAATTTGAAAATAGTTTGCCTGAATTGCAAACATTACATTGTTTTGAAATCACTTAAATAAACTAAATCAATTGTTTAAAAATTATATTGAGCAAAACATATTTTGCAAATGTTTTTAAATTATAAATTAGAATTGTGTAAGAAAAATGTTGAACAAATTCCACATACTTACATATCACCCCATAATCCAATAAGTCAGCAGGGAGTATGAAGAATTTGACCTAAAATTTATTTATGTTGCTGAACTTGAATAATATTTTATAAATTCAATTTCATTCAAGACACATTTAAATAAAATAAATATTGGTGGATAATTATTTTATTTTCAATATAATCTAAACTTGTTTATCTTTGAGATCATCACTTAAGCTGTATTTTTTCAGAAATGTGACTGAAATTTCTAATAATTGTGGTCTAGGTTAAAGAATGATTTTTGTTTTGCCTTTCACTTAGACTTCATAATTTTTGATAGTCTGATAACAAAGCCTCTTTATTGGTTTAAATAAGCCTAACTTCTAATATAATAAATTGTTCTTGCAGTAATTAAGTTTTTTTTTGGGGTAATTAAGTTTTTTTTATATTATTATTATTTATTTTATTTATTTATTTTTTCACCTTTTTTAATTCTGGAAGAGGTAAAATCTCTCCCAGAATTAAAAATATTTAAATATCCAGAGTTTATCTGTTTTTGAATAAATTGATGTATTATGCTTTAATTTATTTTATTTTTTTTTTAATTGCGATGACCCCATAAGTCTGTTAATTTATACACTAAATTTAGAAATAGAAGTGAACACTCTTTAGTAATTATCGCAATCTTCACATTTTTACAATTGTTACCAAAAAATTAATCATATAATAAGTTAATTTTGCATACAATGTATTGAAAAAAAATTTTCGATATGTGATGGGTAATTATCATTTCTTTATAGGGCACATAAGCAGAAATATTTATGTGGTATTAGTAACAGTAAAGGAAATTCAAACAATTGGAAACAGTTTAAAGTCCAGATTTTCAATTATTCATTTTATGAATTATGCTTAATGTAAACTTAATTAAAATTGCTTAAATTGTATTGAGAAAGAATATTTCTTTTAATCGTTTTTAAAATGTTGAATTATACGATTTAAATTAAAATTATCCTTTCAAGTCAGTAATAAATTGTTGTGAAAATAAAATATTTTAAATTAAAGATATAAAAATATAATTTGAGTAAATACGTTAAATACGATTGAAGAAGCTAGTAAACTTCATTTGTGATTATTTTATTATATACATAAAAATAGAGATCAATAATAAAATATTAAGTAAAACTTAAGCAAGAGCATAAAAATAGCATAGGAGAACAAAAGTACAAACATTTAGTAATTTTTTGTGCAAAAGTCATTTGTTTAAACTACCTCAATGTCTTTGTTTTATTGATGAAACTAGACATTATTTTAGTTAAGTTTAAGATTTATTTTCATTGGTAGATATCCGTATATTTTTTTTTCGAAATTAATAAATTAAGTCTCATAATCAATAGCGATAAAATACCATGTCTTCAATTGGTAGTATTGAATACAATTACAGAAATTACAACTTTCCCGATTCTTAACACTGATAATAAATAAAAAAATTTTCTTTGAAACAAATATTTATATTAATTTCTACATATAATTGTTAAAACCATGAAGTTTGTTAGAAAGATACTGAATAATTGATTAAAATTCAGATATAGATGAAAGCATTATTTTTCCTATGTATTTTCTTTTAAGGGAATTTTGATACTTTTAAGGGCACAGCCGCTAATCCAACATGCCATTTTCTGAATCTTTTTGTGACGAAGAAATGTTTGCGATATGATGTAATTGCAACTATAAATTCCTGAAAAATCTAAGACATCTAAATAAATTTAAATCTGATTAATAAAAAGCGTAAATATATATTTTTGAAATATTAAGATTTAAAAAAACAAAATGTGTAAAAATATATTTATTAAAAATAAAAATGCATCAAGATGTTCAAAATCTCTTCACTATGACTTAAGTACTAAGCTTAGAGCCAATTCGACCACTATTGTTGAACGCTACACCGTTCGTCAACGTGCAATAATGTTTTAGGTGCAGCTACCATAGCTGATCACCCCTAGTACGCATCAGCGGCACATTGACGTCACGGCGGTAGGTTGATGAGGTGCTGCAACCTGTTGTGCTACCTTACTTTCAGCAGCTGCAAGGTAGTATCTTCCAGTAGGATAACGGCACTAGTCAGCAGACAAGCCTTGTAGAATATCCAGTTGCTTCCTTGCCCGGCGATGTCTCCTGATCTTTCCCCAATAGAGCATATCTGAGATGGGATTGGACGTCGTTTGTCTGTTATGCCCCAACCTCCGTCGGAGGATGAACTGTGGAGAATGGTTCAGACCATATGGGCTTCTATCCCCCAGGACGACGTCCGCACCTTAATTGACTCTACCTCACAGAATGTCTGCTTGCATCGCCGCGAGAGGCGGCCATACTACTTACTGATTTTCTGCATATTTCGTCAATGTATAAATTTATCGTTTTGTAAATAAAATCACTTATTTACATATGTATATTCTGTCTGTGTATCAATTTTTATCACATTCTATCCAATATTTTATGGTGTATTTCCTATGTCAGGCAGTGTATATACACATTGGTGTGCAAAACTTTAGCAACAATCTAAATTTTAAGCAGACAGCCATGAAATTGCATAAAAGGAGATCTTGCGATCAGTGCAATGGACACATAATTCAGTAGGAAGGTCATGCCTATGCAAATATCAATGGCAAAACGTCAGAGGTGACATGAGCATATGCAAAACGTGTGCGCTCGGCGCTGTCAGTTCAATTTACAATAATAGGAAGGACGGAGAAGCAATTAAAGACTTGTTTCAAGTGCAAGTGAGTGTGTCCATGAAATATGGCTAGAAGAAATCACCTGGACGACTTCACACGTGGAAGAGTGATTGAAAAAAATTAAGAGGGGCGTAGTGTGACTAGTGTTGCTGAAGAGTTCGGAATCAACAAAAGTGTCGTTTCGCGAACTTGGAAAACCTTCAGAACCACAGGTACAGCTGTTCGAAGGAAAGTGAAGACATCGCCTGAATGGATTGGTCAGCGTACTTCCCTGATTTAATTCCCATAGAACATGTGTGGGATGCTTTGGGGAGACGCATTGCTGTACGATTGCATCCCCCGGGGAACACGCAGCAATTGAAACAGATGCTGATTGAGGAATGAGGACTCTTACCTCAAGAAATGCTAGACAATCTGGAGCTGAGTATATGGGGAGATGGTGCGAAGCAACCATTGCAGTAAAGGGAAGGCATATCCCATACTAAGGAACATCTGTTTGTTATTGTTCCTCTTGAACAGATTATCTTGTGCAGCGATACTGTGAGTACAATAAAGCCTATTTTTGTTTGATTCCATACTGTATGCATTGTATTCATTTTTGTACAATTATGCTTTCGTCATCCTTTAAATACAAAATGATGTGCCTCGTATCTGAATTTCATATGCCTCAGATGTTTTCTCGCTGAGTTATAAAAGAAAAACCACCTGTTGCTTAAGTTTTGCACACCAGTGTGTGGGATATATTAGGTTGGAAAAAGTAATCCATTATTTTTTCGGTAGACGTCTGTAGTGATCGATATCTCGTGAGGTATCTATCAAACAATTTCAGATTTATGCTCGTTGGAAAGGTGACATTTGACACTAAAATATCCTCTTGCGGTTTTTTGTTTGATTAATTCAGTTACGAGTACAAGGTTTTAAAAATGGAAGACAACAAACAGAAAATTCTATACATTTTCGTTTTTCTCTTGTAACGGCGAAAAAGATAGCCGGGTAGCTAAAATTGTGAAAAGTGTTTGTCGTCCTATATAAGACTGTAACAACTAGTTACGTACAATTTTGGTTGCGTCGATTCCGTTCGGGTACTTTTGATGTTAGAGATGCACCTCGCATGTGGATACAGCATCGTCGAAAATGTCTATAAAATATCAAAAATGATCGAAGTTAACCGCATGTCAGCAGTCGTAACGCGCAAGACCTACAAATCTACATGAAAGCTGTTTTAAACCTTTTTACAAAGCGGATCCAAAAGAAGTTACATAAAGTTCACGTAAAAATAATGGATTTCTTTTTCCCCAACCTAATATATATAATGTTGTAGTGGGCAAGTTTGAATGAGAGCTGGCAAGTTGATTAACAAAGCTATTCAATGAATCGAAGGTTTAGTTTACAGGAGCGCCTTTTACAAAATCCTCGCTGATCTATCTCCAGCGTGCAATGTAGGGGTAGATGAGTGGTCAGTCGCGGTGGCGATGCAGTCACTGGAGTATACAACATAAATATATGTATTGTTTAGGCTGATAAAATATGATTAAAATGGTGACTTTGTAATTAATCAATTACTCTGAAGGATGTATTTAATTATCAACATATAATCATTTAAGTAGACATACAACTGCTGAAGAAAATTTAATAATTAAAAATATTTGCATATGCTTGTTAGCTATTCAAATTTGTCAGTTAAAATATTGTCATTGTATAGTCATATCTCGTAGTTTAAATTTGAATATTTATACTGAAATAGCAAATTTCAGTTCATATTGAAATGCACATTACAACCATTAGTGAAATTAGACTGCATCTCAAAGATGTATTGGTTTTAGACGATCTCTTTTCATTGTTTTTTTTTATTTTATGGATAAAACTAATTTTTCTTTTGGGGAGGGGGTATAAAGGGAAATTAGTTGTTCAAAATACGCATAATTTGTGAGACAATATTTAAATTTCCAAAATTTTATTATTCAAATACTGTTGTCTTCATATTGGAGAATGAATTTGCTCAAGTCATAATAAACGGAAAAACATTGATTCCTTAGAATGCTTTAATGTGTTAAAGCCTCGGCTTTGTGAATAGAATATCCTTCCAGATTCAACAATGTCAGCATATAATGAATATCCAACAAGTATTGCCCACTTTTTTTACAATTGTGTTAGCTATCAAATTTGCTACTTTAATATAAATGCACGCAACTTTCCGTACCACGGTCAAGTTTATAAAGCGGAGAAAATGTCAAAATGAAAGGATTCCGCTTTGTTATAATCGGTTAATAGTTTAAATCCCACAAATACTTTATCAATTTTACCTAGGGGGAAGTAGTTGCGATACCCAACCTGCCAAATTCTCTTTCATTAGGCCGTATGAATGGTGCTTGTTTAATAATTACTCATAAAATACAATTGATACTTTAAAAAAACATAATCGAGAACTCTTCTTTCATATCCAAGTTAAAAGTAAAAAAATTAAAGGAAATTGTCGTCACTTTATTAAGTACTGTCAACTAATGCTTCACTTTGATGCTTAAATTTGGCACCGTTTGTTCTTTTTTTGACCTTGTGCCATAAAACCCAATCAACAAACCATTCATGCTTAAATTGTAATTCCTATGACACTTCCGAAGAAAATTCAAATGGAAATGAAAAGTGAAGTGTTTATAATGGTTAATAATTTAAATTTTCTCTTTTAAATAATTCTTTAAAATTAAGAATAATTTAAAAGTGAAAACTTAAACAAAATATTTCTAAAATGCTCACATATAAATTTGTAATTTTTTATTTTAAATATTAAAGTTTAATAATTTTTGATTGACTGCTTTTTTTCTTGCGTTTTTCAAGTTATTTAATATCACCAAAATTTCTATGAATTTTTCCATTTCTAGCCATATATCTTCTATAATAGTTGATGTAAATTATTTCCACCATTATGCATTACGAATTTTATTTGAAATTACTTTTAAAATATTTATGAAAATCTGAAATTATAGGCCAGCCGCAAACTATTGACGATTTCGCCGGAAACTCCTAGCAGAGCGAAATTACCGTGAATTCACCGCCGAAGGAATGG
Organism: Latrodectus geometricus; assembly: GCA_026290005.1. Classification (NCBI taxonomy): domain Eukaryota; kingdom Metazoa; phylum Arthropoda; class Arachnida; order Araneae; family Theridiidae; genus Latrodectus; species Latrodectus geometricus. Next base: position 8,254 of record JAPDSC010020271.1, on the reverse strand, counting down.
GAGGAAACTATGACGTAGATGTTTGACGTCATCGTTCTGTTCAACCAATGAAACTTTTATTTACATTATATTGAAATCTTGTTTTGAATGAGATCGACATCTGAATTTACTCATGAAATTGTAATGCATTCCTAACTGTTTAAAAATTTTATTAAATTTATTTTGCACACACAAATATAATTATATTTTTTACAATCTTTTTATGAACTCATTTTAATTTATTGCATAAAATAAATGTGAAATATTCATGGTTATATAAATAAACCTTCACATGAAATACGAATATACTTTTTTCTTATCAATAAAATTTTATAACTCAAAGATTTCATACATAATATTGAAATTCTATACTGCTTCAATAGTATTTATTACAATATATATATATA
>JAPDSC010020248.1:0-26710 GCA_026290005.1 Latrodectus geometricus | reverse complement strand
CGTCTAGAGAATGTAAATAAACTTGATAAAACTTGATTGCTATATAATAGGGGTGGCCAAACTTTTGGGATCCGGGGTCTACTCCACATTTAAGAAGTCGAAGGTGATCTACCAATGGCAGAGCTAAATTAACGTACATATTTATTTTCAGTAACAAGAAAAAATGGCAAATTATATAATTGTTCTAAAAAAAATTTAATATTAATATTTACAAAATAAAAATTTACTGACGAAAATAATCAAAGTATTCATATATCAAAAACTGACCATCCTATTCACTTCGATTAGTTCAAATTTGGCACTGTATATCTGCGACCATTTTATCATATTGTGGCTGGTACGAGCTTATTGCAATGCATAAACACGAAATTAAATGTTCATCTGTTAAATGCGACCCATGTTTGTTTTTTGTTCATGGTTGAAAAAGCAGATTCGCAAAGATACCTCGATCCAAGTATGATTTCAAATACAAAATCAGTTTGTAAATATTTGGAAACGTTTGCTTAGAAATTAAAAATATATCGCATCTTAATTTAATGATTTCCTCCTCGACCGTGACTGATATGATATCTATTAAATGTCCTATATTTTCAGATGTTCCATCAATGTTGACATTTTTATTAAATGGGGGAAATGTCATAAAATTGAGTATTTCTTTCAACTTTATTAAGTCAGCGAATCTTCTTTCAAATTCTTCAAACAAAACAAGTAAGTATTAAGCGAAATCTTTGAAGTCTCGGTTTGGATTACGGATGCACTCTTCCTCCATGTTTTTGAAGTTTCTCAATTCATGTTTTCTTAATTGAGATGCATACCTTTCTATAGTTTCTTTGAAAGTTTTAATCGCGTTCATCATGTCCATTTTAAGTTTTAAATCGTAAACCTTTAATCATAAATCTTTGCACAGTTTGTTTTGGGTTTTAAAGCGTAGACTGTAGAAAATTTTTATTTTAAATAACTCATTGATTCTATGTCATAAGTCATAAATTAAATTGTTAATATCCGAGGTCATTATCGGGATGGTCGCGTAAACTACTTAAAATCTCTTCTCGGTCTACCCGTCGACTGTGGTCGACGTCTTGGCCACCCCTGCTATATAATCTCGTCTAATATTCTGTTTCAGACTCTTATATCATTTGCTGAATAGTCACCTGTGAGAAGGGATAGATCCATCATTGACAAAATTTCTTCCGATTCTTGAAAAATCAATTGAACATAGTACTGATAGTCATTATTTGTTTGTTAATATTAAGTCATTTAATTGTTGTTACTTATCTCTATGTCTAGGAATATACTAGGCGAGGTCCACGAGTCCATTTACTTTCAGAAAATCAAAAAAAGCCTAGGAAATTACATTAAAAAGCTTCACGAGTCATGGATGGAGGTAAAGAGTAGCCTCTGTAAGTCGTAAGACCCGAGCACCAATGATAGAGGGCTGGATTTGCTCAGACGTCTATAGGCCTTACAATGCAGTAACTGCAAGGTGTGAAACCTTGGGTGAACCTACCAGGTCGCCTACTCCACCCAGTGACAACCCCTCGTCACGATAAGGCAGCCTACAGGACCAGAGGGGGGGGGGGAATTTAATAATGTAAGTAGGAAGTATCTAATGAATGTATGTGTAACGCATGGATTTAAAATTCCAGACGGTATGACTAAATGTGCAATATTTGGCGTGATTGGCAACAATTACTTTGCCGAAAAGCTTAAGGAATTTGAAACTATAAATTCAGAATTAAAAGTTCTCTCTATGAAAATCTCAGTATTTATGATGGCATTCAATAGGGCGATTCCCTTCCATGCCTTTTCTTCAGAATGAAACTGGAATAGTCTGTTCGGAATTCAAATACTGATATTCGTGAATATTTTTTACAGATAATTTCAAATTATGGATTAAGTGTGATATTGTTGTCTCCTATCTTTCCTCAAAAGTGTTTTAAACTTTCCTCGTGTGTCAGTCATATGAGATTGTCTGTAAATTAATCTAAAACCAAGCTCTACCTTTCTACAAAATACTGTCATTATAAAAATTGATATTGAGGAGTTTGGAACACAGTACTTTGTTTCTTTAAACAGTGTAGCATCAGACAACCCCTAATGGACATATTAAAATAGTTAAAGGCTATCATAATGAATTTAAATATCCATCTCGTACTCATTGACTTCCGATAAGGCTTTTCACAGATAATAGGTCATATTCATATACCGCAATGAAGGAAACCAGGAAAGTTTCTACCGCAAAAGACGATCATATAGAAACAAAAACAGATTTCGTATTCAATAATGACTGGGATTGAACTTCAGAACTATTCACACTTAAGGATGTAATACAGCTACAATGCTGGTAGTGGCCACAATGGCCTAGATGGTTAGGGATTTGTTTTTTTATAAAGTCAATGATAAACATCAGAAAACTGGGATGAATTTTTAGAGAATTCAGTTTCAAACCATCTCAGTGTCCTGAAAGCTCACTTTTTATTTCTTTAACTAATTCATTTTTATGCACTCAAAATGAAGTATTGGGATTAAACTTAAAGCTTGGCTAACTTTAAGTTATAAAACGTTTACTGCTGACTATTTATCGGTATGCAAGCCTCTAAGTACCGGCAACACCCGTGTAACTTTGAGCTATGGTCTAGTGACGAAGTCAACACCTAAGAACTCTCAATCTTCTACTCAAACTACGACATCATATTCGACAAAATGAAGTATTAAGTTGTTTAAGTTTTCTCAGCACCAAATTTGCACATCGGGAATTGAGCAAGCTACCTTATGGGTAGAAGATCAGTGACCGTGGCATGTTCAATGAGTTGTGGGTGCAATATCATCCTAGTGAAGTAATACCTCTGGTGATGGCAGGTTAAGTAGTGGAGTTGCTTGGTCCTTGCTTCTGTACTAAGTGTCTTATTAAATTACTCACTTCAATTTACTATAGTTGGTGTAGATAAACAATAGACACTTAATAAAATCCCAGGTTTATATAATTAATAAAGTTTATTACAAAGATTAATTCAGAATAACAAACATAGCATAAACAACATGGCCAAGATTAATTCCGGGTTGATCTCATAACTATTAATAACATTTTTATATTACTAAAACAAAAAAATTGTATTTTAAAAATGAAATTGAAGGTTGCTCTCAATGTTTGACTATATTACACGAATGACCCTTCCGAATTACTTACGAGGGTATCTGGAGACGCATGAGTAGCCCACGTGGTATGATGTTAGGCTTAACCCCTTCGCGACGGGTAGCGCAAACGCGCCCTCATCGCGTAGGCCGGCAGTGTCTTACTCGAGCGTCTGTCTAGGGCCGAGGGTTTTTCGCTATTAAGCCTAAATCCATGTAATTTCCCAAATATCAACGCCACATTCTTTATGATCAGAATATATCAGAGTATAACAATATCAGAATCTGTTTAAGAATCAATATCTGAAATATTTTGCATCATTTCTGCTATTTCATGCACTGTTAGACATTTTCGACGCTTCGACATTGCAACGGTAAAAACAGAAAGAATTCACGTCTAACAAGATCTAATAATTTTCTAAAAGCTGCAAATCGAAATGCCCAACGCTTTAGCGAAAATAAAACTTCTCTACTTACAATAAACAACTATCACATGCGAATTTAAAGAGACGTCATAAAGCACGCCATTCCGAAACATTTATTTCCCCTTTTGCTTATATAATCAAAAATATGTATATGTGAATCATGCTTCTCTCATTTCGAGTAGAAGGTCTAATGTACATGTATCTGAAACCATATGGACATACAATGCCATCTTGTGGCAGAAATTATAGTTTTTAAAACGTTCCAGGATACTGGCGCAAATACGTGACAGTCGGGGCTGAACGGGAAAACGCACTGGTTGGCCTGCGTGTCGGCCGGGAAGTGAGTGTGTTTGTTGCTGGCACGTAGACGTGATAGTCGGAGCGAAGGGGTTAATGCAGGACCATTCGGTCCTGCATTAACCCCTTCGCTTAACCCCTGCATTAACCCAACCAGGAAACCTATGGTGACTCACAAGACTATTTTATCAAAACAATCAGATGAATTGTACCACCTCATGTTCAATTTCTAGAAATTGGCAATACTATCACAGCTCCAGTGGAAACTATCATCTATCCTCGTTTCCATTTACACCATGTTCTCTCCAAGCTCAACAGGTGATCTCCTCTCGTTCCATCCTTCGTCAGGATTCCCTTCACAGGCAACTCGAAGCGTCCGGAACTCTTCCCCAACCCACGACAGGCTTCTCCAACAACAGGCTTCCTTCTTGCTGCAGCAATACCTCCTAGAGTAGAGTAGAGAGCTGCAGCCAACACCCTCTAGGAGGCGTTGGCTGCAGCCCCAAAACCGGTTCCTGGCTATCCCATTGTTTCACTTCATCATGCGTTCTTCCGAGGCCGCGGTGGCCTGGTTGGTTGGGGCGTCGTTCTCATTACCAATTGGTAGTGAGTTCGAATCCCGGCTTAACCGAAGATCCGTCGTGTTTACTCATGGCGACTGGGGCACGTTAAATCCGTCGGGTCGCAATGTCCTCCTTGTTCCCATAACAAATTAATACCTCTGGGGGTGGTTGGAGCCAGGCTTTGAGTCTTCACTGGTTTCAATCTCTAAATGGGAAGATTCAGGTGGTGCTGCCACCTAAGAGCCTAAAGTCGTACTTCCACCTTCGATTGCGGGTACTCTATTAAAAAAAACGGAAGACGGCTTCCTCTCTGACTTCATTCGCCTAGTCTCTAAAAAGGCGGGCTTGGCGTTGCCAAGTGTCATTGGCAACAACAACAACATGCGTTCTTCCCATGAAAAATTACCCAGAGCCTCTACAAATAGTTCTAATTGCCAACCACAAGAAAAATTAATTTGTATCCATTGTCAGCACACTTCCAAATAACGAATATTCTACTACCTTCAAGTGTTCCTGTAGATTGTTTCAACTCATAAATTCCTCCATAAGTGTCAACCATAAGCATTTAGTTAGCATACAGCTGATCGTCACTCATCAGCTTATCGTGGATCCCTCTCAAGAAACAATTTCGAAGCTAACTATTGTTTATAGATGCACACCATGGAAAATAAATATAAGGGTCGATAATATTGCTTTAAAAAATAAAATTGTGTTAATGTACAGTCAATAAATACCTATAATTACAGTATTTTGTAATTATTATATTATTATTATATTATTGTTATTTTTTGTATTGGGGATGAAAATCATACAATGTAATTTTTGCCTAACTTGCTTAACATGATGACGTAAGCTGAAATCTTTTGACTATTTTCTATTTTATGCACATTCATTTTTTCCTATTGCAGCTGATTCTGAAGACAGCGATGAAGTTGCTCGAGCGGAGGACATGTGTTCCAAGGAATGTGCGAACGAGTGCTTGTAAGCAATTTTCTTTCGCTTTATTTTTATGAAAGTAAATTAATATCCAATTTTTTGTATTAGACTTTTAGTGAAGTGTATTAAATTTAAATAATTTTACACTCTATTTTCATTGTCGTTTTCATATAAAAATGTCTAGAAAAATCTTTGATAACATGAAATTCAACCCCAACTTATTTTATCTTGAAAATTTTCTATTAAATCTATAAATACATTTTTGGAAAAGTAAAAGTTGTACATTAGCTATATAATATGTGCAGTAAGGAAATAATCGTTTTCCAGTGTAAATAACCTTGAAAATTACCCATAAAATCCAAAGCCTTTTCACCTTTAGAAATATATTGCTAATTGAAATCATTAATGTACTAAAGCAGGGATGGGCAAACTACGGCCCGCGGGCCAACTCCGGCCCGCCGGAAGGTTCTATCCGGCCCGCGGATAGAATTTTAATTTGCCGGTCAGAGGTAAATTAAAAGAAATATTCATATATTATATATCCATCTCCTTTTCTACTTTTTTTAAATATATATATTATATTTTATTTGAATATTATATAGAAGCATTCAAGCAGAATTGAATATTTTTACCATGCCATTCAACGTAAATTGTGAAGCAGTGAAGTCAGATTTGCAGCTTGAATTAATTGAGTTGCAATCTAACAATCATCTCAAGCAATTGTTTCTAAATATGCCAAAGTTAGAGTTTTACAAATCATTATCGAAAGTAAGTTTCCCAAATTTAATATCTCATGCCTAGAAAATCAGTGCTATGTTTGCTTCATCTTATGTATGTGAACAAGTGTTTTCAACTATGAACCTTAGACAGAATTATTTCAGAAGTAGACTAACAGATGAGCACTTAGCCTCGTTCTTTAGAATCAGTACATCTCACTTCGAACCTCAATATAAGGAACTTTTAAAAATGAAATCGCAATTTCATTCATCTCATTAATATATTAAATTGTAATACTTGTATATTGTTTTTAAAATTTTAGAAAAATTAACCTTGGCCCGCCAAACTATATTTTTTCCATTTTTGGCCCGCGATCGAAAAATTTTCCCATCCGTGTACTAATTAATTAATTTAAGGATGTTAACATAGCATTGAAAAGACAGAGAATCCCCAAGTTACAAATTTTAACTTTGCCAATGTTTGTCATTGATAATGATCTTAAATTTCCAGTTTCATGATCATGATTTTTGTTCTACATAGCAATAAAACTCATCATGGGAAATTGTCGTAAATATTTTCATTTAACTTTGAATAATTAACTGCAGCAGCCTACTTCTTCTTCTTAAGCTTGTCAAATATGTGGCACCTCTGCATTGTTGTGGCGCAGCTTGTCCTTTTTGGACCTTGCGCCACAAAAACCAACCAACCAACCAACCTCTGCATTGTTGCATTTTGTACCATGCTCCAAGCCGATTTTTTTCCTAGTTCCATTGTCTTGGGTCACCTACTTTGTTTATAAAGTCTGATTGGCCCATGGAGTTTAGGCGTAACTCTTTAGGATATGGATTATCTAGAGTAGTGAATTTTGTAAGGGCAAGAGCATTACACTCATATAGGATATGATGAGCTGATTCTACCCCTGCGTGGCATTTCTTACAAATTGGTTCCTGTTTAAAAAGTCCCATTGTATGAAGGTGTTTCCTGAAATGATAGTGCCCAGTAATGAAGCCTACAATGGCTTGAGTCTTCAATCTTGGGAGTCTAAGAATTTCAGATGCAATTTTCTCAGATGAGTTGAAAATCATACTTTTTGCATGTTTATGTCCAGGAGAATCATGCCAAACTTTGTTCATCTCCTGTTTTTCCCATTTTTGAATGGCCTTCCTTGTAGTCTTCATGTTGATCCCACAAAAAGGTTCCATTCCTATTGGATTGAAAGAGGATCCCTGTTTTGCAAGTTCATCAGCTCTTTCATTACCTTCTATTCCTATATGCCATGGCCAGCAGCATACTTGCTTCTTATAAGGGAGCTCTATATAAAAATAGCTATTTAAAATTAATTTCTTTTTATTGTGCTTTACTGCTATGGAAAGTAGTTGAGCTCCGAGGTTTGAGAACATGTCCACGATAACCTGTGGCATCCAAAATCCTTCCATTGGTGTGCGTGGATATGGAGAGGAAGGTGCCAGCTCAAATGTGACCTCTTCACCTTGCCGTGACTCAAAATGGCGAGATGATTGATGATAGACAAGTATTTCAAACCTGTTAACCTTAACAGTCTAAGACTCGCCTGCACTAATATATCTCTAAGTGAAAAGTAGCAATAAATAAAATTTTTCTTAACATATTCTACAAAAACTTATTTTTTTTTTAAAAAAAAAAAGATTCTATATTTATAGTATAATTTATATTTTAATTACATTTATTTTTCATTCAGCTACGAAACTTACGAAGTTGAATACGAAGAAGACGGAAAAATAACGGTAAGTCTAAGAAACTATATCCTTATTTACTACATTTTCTATAGCGAGTTCTTACATAAATGGTAACATAATGTAATTTGCATATTAATGTACAAATTACCATAGTTGCACATTACCAATTAAAGTGAATAAAATAAGTAGATAGTTAAATAATTTAAAATAAATGAAAAGACGCCTACTCTGTCTAGTGGTCAACGTGCCTGACCGCAGATAGGAAGGTCTGAGTTTGAATCCCGGTTCGGCTATCGATGTACTTTCTCTTTATCTCTCTTGTCTTTGTCCTTTCCTTGTATGCATGGTTGGCTACCCTATAAATGGGTGCCTGTAGCATGTGTGTACTGAGGAAGTCCGACTCCACACCCAATTGCAGGTCAGTTGAAAAAGTGGAGCAGCACACCCATACTGCCAGTTTGGCTGGCACTCGACAAAAAAATAAAATAAATGAAAATTTTAATTGGACCTTTATTTAATACTCCATTTTTACCAGGTGAAATAAAAATTTATTGTTATCAGATCATCCCGGCCTTCCATATAACTGGTAAAATCAAGCTCAAGGCTAGTGAAGAAACTAGAAGGCTGGGTACTCAAGAAAGTATGTATACATAGATGCAATGGAGTTTTCATTGCACCTATAGGTGCAATGAAAACTCCGTTGACAATATCAGTTCGTTGAAATAGGAAGAAACTGTGTAAGAAAGTCTAAGCTCATTGGTGATACGTGGTCAATGTCGTATCTAAAAAGTAGCAGGATCAATACCTGACCCAGACGAAAAACTTCATGAAGAAGGGACCGGGACACACCAAAAATTTCTTCAATGCCAATGAGAAGGCATGATGTAAAAAAAGAGGGTTTCAGTTGGGTTCTGGCTTCATTACCTAGCCCTGAAGATTAGCTAATGTATGAGTACCACTTCTTGCAAATATTGGTTAAGTTATTAAATTCTATTACTTTAATTAATTTCTATAAGTTCCCACTCACAGAATTGTTAAGTTATTGGGACCAGACTGTGACAAGCATACCATGAGGAAGCCGTTCATGTGTTGTTTCAAAATGATGCTATAACTAAACTCAGTGACAGGATAGCCCATAAAGGTACAAAGCATACAGTGCTCATACCTGTTTTCTCTACCAAGGGCCCTGGAGTGTGAAGTATGTGTCCCGGTTAGGGGGTCAGCCTAACGTTAAATCCCCAGTGTTTATTTCCCAAGCATGTTTGGCATTCAGTTTTATCGAACCACTTAGGGGATGAAAGGCTGACTCGATCTTACCCAGCTCGAGAATCGAACCTTGGTAATGTGCCTAAGGGACTCGAAGCGCTTCCACTACGTCAATGGGTTTCAAATGATATATTTGCGTTATATTTTATTGCTTCGGCCTTTAGGCATAGGCTTTCGGAATCGAAAAGCAATAACACGTCAACAGTCCCTCCATGGGACGCTTATCACAATGGGGCCCTGCGAAATTCTACAAATTGTGTGAGAAAAAATGCATTGAAACTTGTTGAAAAATTAATATTCAACATCTTTGTCAAAATCTGCAAGAACCGGTACTTATACATTATCGAAAATTCAGAATAAAAAATACAGAATGAGGTGTGTAAAACCAAACCATCGTAATATTATAGAATATGGCGTTTCCTTACAATTATTTGTTTATATTCGAAGAGTACGTTTTTGGAATTAAAATGTCAGTAAGTGGAGCCCATATTCTATGAACGACATGAAATTGATTTAGGAATCCTGGAAGGTTATATACAAGCTTTCATTATGTTGTTATCTGGCAATGCCCTCCATGTTCCCATTCCAAGTTAATATTTCTAGGGGTGGTTGGAGCCAGGCTATGGGTCTTCTCTGGCTTCAATATCTAAGTTGGAAGACCTAGGTGGTGCTGCCATCTATGAGCCAAAGTCTACTTCCACCCTTGTATGGGGGTGCTCTGTTTAATAAAATGGAAGGCGCTCTTTCTGACTTCATTCACCCAGACTCAAACGGGCGGGTTTGGCTTCAAGTGTCATTTGGCGTAGCTTGTCCATTTTGGACCTTGCGCCACAAAACCCAACCAACCATCGCCAAGTGTCATTTGGCGCAACTAGTCCTTTTTGGACCTTGCGCCACAAAACCCAACCAACCATCGCCAAGTGTCATAAGTAACAACATCAACACTTTCTGGAGGATGGTGCAACATGCCACTGGCCAGACCATGATTATCCCATACGCATAAGGTGTTTACATTTAAGATGATTAGCGAAAGCTTGTAATTTTCTTTGTCACTTGACCTGTTCACTTGAGTTGTTTACTAATTGAAATTGTTGAAGTAAGAGAATGCGAAACACACATACAATTGAACTCAATATTCAAGGTGTCTTGAATAGCATCACAAGAATTGTGACTAGGATACATATAAATCTCTTCAGAGCGCTCACATATGTGTTAAAGTAGGTGAAGAGCTCTTTTGCAGTACATAAAATGCAAGAAAGTAATCATATTTAATACAAAATATTTTAATGAAATCGGTCATAGTGTATTATTAGCCGATGCCAGATTTTTTTGCCAAAATAACTACATAGCACAAATTTAGTAACCATTTTACTCTAACAGAATAACGTTTTAAAAAATTAGTTTCATTGAAATGCTTATCTTAGACAACCTTAGTTACAAAATGGTGACATAAATAGGAGTGCAGAACAACTTCTAACTTATTCGATTCAAATTTAAAAGAGTTTATTCAGAAAATACATGAAACAAACCAAAAAAGGAACGTCCTCGACATGTGACTGTGACGTCATACAAGGTGACTCAATTTTGCGCAATTATAATCCTTGCATAAACTTAAAAATATTCGCTTATTTCTTTTCCTCAGCAAATGAGTACTTCAAAACAGTAGGTGAAAAAATGATCATTTAGTGTTATGGTGAAATCAATTCTAGAAATAACGTCTAAAAAGACTTTATTGAATTTTATAAACGTGACTTTTATTGGCTTTTTTTTCATATTTCAGTGTGACAAAGGCATCAACACCAATATTTCAGAGTGGTGTAGGTAAGTTCGTTCATATAATTTTTCTATTAATCATATGAATCATAACATTTTTAACACACTCTTTTAAGCCATTTAAACGTATTCTTTTAAGTTTAATCCCTAAATTCATTAGTTATTAATTATAAATTTATAAAAAAAAATTTTCATTGTTCAATCATGCGATCGATTGACTCCAAATATATTAGTTTGGGGAAAAAGTTATCCATTATTTTTTCGGTAGACGTCTGTAGTGATCGCTATCTCGTGAGGTATCTATCAAACAATTTCAGATTTATGCTCGTTGGAAAGCTGACATTTGACACTAAAATATCTTCTTGCGGTTTTTTGTTAGATTCATTCAGTTACGAGTACAAGGTTTTAAAAATGGAAGACAACAAACAGAAAATTCGATATATTTTAGTTTTTCTCTTGTAAAGGCGAAAAAGATAGCCGGGTGGCTAAAATTGTGAAAGGTGTTTATCGTCCTATATATGACTGTAACAACCAGTTACGTACAATTTTTGTTTCGTCGATTCCGTTCGGGTATTTTTGATGTTAGAGATGCACCTCGCATGTGGATACAGCATCGTCGAAAATGTCTATAAAATATCAAAAATGACCGAAGTTAACCGCATGTCAGCAGTCGTAACGCGCAAGACCTAAAAATCTACATGAAAACTGTTTTAAACCTTTTACAAAGCGAATCTGAAAGAAGTTACAATAAGTTCACGTAAAAATAATGGATTTCTTTTTCCCCAACCTAATATATCAACATTTTTCTGATCCAGTTTAACTGTTTGTTTAGGGGACTGATACACACTTCAATTCTTTTTATTTCATTAACTAGAGGCTGCTGTGGCCTCGTGTGTTAGGGTGTTCCATCCCTTTACTGGAAAAGATAAATTCTGCCACTGTTGCAGGTTACTTCGCGAGTTTCTCATCAGAAATCCGTGGTACAACAGTATATCATCTTCATTGGTTTTGAAAATTTTATCATTTGCATGATCGGTTAAGGTATTGCCACCGAAGTTTCATTATAATTGGATAAATAATTCCTGAGGCTTCAATTGTTTTTTGTAAAAGAGTGTGGTATAAACTGTCCAGCAAATACTCACAATGGATGTGTTATTTATGTCTGACCACAAATGAATAAAAATTAAATTTTCTTGTGGTTGGCAATTAGAACTATTTGTGAGGGGGCGCTGGGTAATTTATCATGAGGAGAACTCGTGAAGTGAAACAAGGGGACAGCGAGGAACCGGTTTTTGGGCTGCAACGATCGGAAGCCGGTCGGGAGTTGGAGAAGGGTTTCGAGACGCCTGGGGAGTGAATCCTGACGAGGGACTGGACGTGACGAGATCAGCTGTAAAGCTGAGAGAGAATATGGTGTAACTGCGAACGAATATAGACGATAGATTCCACTGGAGTTGGGACATATTGATGTTTCCACGAGGTGGTACAGTTCATCTAAATGATTTCTTTGATTAAACAGTCCTGTCTAATAAGTTCCAGGTTTCCTGGTTGTTCGGTCCAGTAGTAAGCCTAACAGCATCCCACGTGAATTACCCATGCGTCTCCAGATAAGTAATTCTCTCGTAAGTAACTCGGGAAATCCTTTCTTGTAATATAGTTAGTATTGTAAAAAGCCTTTAATTCCATTTTTTGAATACAATTGTGTTTCAATAATTAGTGTATCAAATATTACTAATAATGATGAGATCGATCCGGAATTAAACTTGGCCTTGTTGTTTATGTTATGTATGTTATTCTGAATTAATCTGGATAATAAACTTTATTAATGAGTATGAATCTGGGATTTTATCGAGTGTCTATTGTTAACATTATGTTTATTTACTAAATTATAATAAGTTAAAGTGTATAATCTAATAAGACACTTAGTACATTTATTTCTTTTGCAGAGTGTCCACCATTGCTTTGACACTGTCGTTCTCTGTCTTTCGCTTCACTCGTGTTTCTTACGAGCCAAGGTTTCAGGTAAGTAACATTCTCTTAAACTACTGTCAATAGTTACTGAAAATGTTCACGAAAATGCCGTTTTTCTGAAAATAATTTCCCAGCCCTTTGACTATATTTTGCTCAAGAAACATGAATATCGTATTAACAAACAAAAAACATATATTGTTGTTGTACCAACATACACCTAAGTCTGTTTTTACACGGTAGATTGGTTCCAGAAGAAGCTGTGTAAAAAAAAAAAACGTGTAAAAAAACTAATCTCTAAAACCTATTAAAATTAGTGAAAAACAAGAATTTTTAAGAACAAGAATTCATGTTTATTTAATTAAATCAAATATATAATGCTTATTTTCACAAGCATAGTAATTAATGATAAAAAAGATATGCACTCTAATCTTGAAAGTAATATAAATTAAATGTATGGCAAGTTCAGGAACTAAAAAACTATGTTGTGAACGAAAAGAACAGGTTATTCAATTTTTCCAAAGAAATTGCCTTCCGTTTTAGTTTTATATCTGACATTTCCTTTTAGGGATACATAAAATATTTAACAAAATTAAAAAACATAAATAACTGAATAAATACAAAATATTTTTTGGCTTACCTTTTATCTTAATGCGTTAAAATTAAATTTAATGGAAAATCAAATTTGCCTGCAAAAAATTTCTTTACCAAACACGTCTTATTGCATTGACAGTTCACAAAATATTAACACGTTTCAATTGCTCTGACCAGTAAATTTTATTGTATGCACATAAAGGGAATTCCCCTACTTGTTTGTACGCGCTAAAGGGGAATTCACTTAAATCTTTAAGCTAGTGTTCGCAAACTATCGATACTATCGATGGTTTCAGACTTTTTTCTTTCATAAATACTTTTTTGTGATATGAACATACTTCGCAAAAATTAAATTTGACAAAAAAATTTAAGTACATAAAATTTCAAATCGTGCTAAATGGAATAAAATCGTGTAAAAAAATTAAAAATATTCAATTTTCAAACCCTGTTATATCAAAACCGTGTACAAAAAGACCGTGTAAAAACAGACTTAGGTGTACCTCCTTGTACCTAGCCTTTATTTGGGCTCTACTAGTTAAGTGAAAGCAGCTGCGTGGGAGTTATCTTTATTTAGGAACTGGAACGAAGCAGACCCTTTAATGCTTGACCACTACCCCTAAAGGTATACTTTCACTGGGGATACATTACGACCACCCACTTTTTAATGTGCCCTAGTCACCATTAATGAATACAATGGATCTTTAGTTAAGTCAGGATTCCAGGACACTAAATTCCGAAAAGGCCACGCTGGCTTAGTTGGTTACGACGTCTTTCTGATTATCTGAAGGTAGTCAGAACGAATCTGGGCTTGACTAAAGATCCATCATGTTCACTAAAGACAGCCGCAGCATGTTAAATAGATCGTGGTCGCAATGTCCTCCAAGTGAAATGATACCTCTGATGGTGGCGGGCCAAGTATTAGGAAGCCTCTGCTTGACTTGTGCATCTGTATAGATAGCAAAGATTCCAAACCGCTAGATCCTAACAGGTAGATTTCAATTCAGAACATGGTACAGAAAAATATACTGGAGGAATTTCCTTGTTACAAGCCTTGAATTGGCCTCTGTCAGTTAGTACAGACTTCCGCGAATGAGAACAACACTCTAAACAAGACATAAGAGGAATGAAAGAAGAAAATATATTAGGTTGGGGAAAAAGTAATCCATTATTTTTTCGGTAGACGTCTGTAGTGATCGCTATCTCGTGAGGTATCTATCAAACAATTTCAGATTTATGCTCGTTGGAAAGGTGACATTGGACACTAAAATATCCTCTCGCGGTTTTTTGTTTGATTCATTCAGTGACGAGTACAAGGTTTCAAAAATGGAAGACAACAAACAGAAAATTCGATCCATTTTCGTTTTTCTCTTGTAACGGCGAAAAAGATAGCCGGGGGGCTAAAATTGTGAAAGGTGCTTATCGTCCTATATAAGACTGTAACAACCAGTTACGTACCATTTTTGTTTCGTCGATTCCGTTTGGGTATTTGGATGCTAAAGATGCACCTCGCATGGATACAACCTCGTCGAGAATGTCTATAAAATATCAAAAATTATCAAACTTGACAGCATGCCAGCAGTCGTAGCTTCGCACAAGACCTAAAATTCTACATGAAAACTGTTTTAAACCTTTTTACAAAGCGAATCTGAAAGAAGTTACATAAATAACACGTAAAAATAATGGATTTCTTTTTCCCCAACATAATATTATTTTTTAATCCTCTAATGAATTACAAAATATGTTTCATTGGCTATATTGAATGCAGTAAACATGTACTAAGAAATTTTTGAATTACATTAAGTAAAAAAAAACAAAACAATATATTTATTTTAAGAACTTTTGTGTGTGTCTAATAAATATATTCTAGTGTTGGTTCAAAAAATAGCTCTACTCTTCGTTAATTTTATAAATAAAAAAAAATAATTTGATTGATTGCAAAATAACTGATTAGGTGAAATGGAATTTTCTTTTGATCTTATTGTTTATTTGATGATATTGTTACCAAGTTAGAGAAACATACAGTAGACGCTCGTTTTTACGAACTAGCGTTTCGTTCCTAACATGAAACTCAGTGGTACGGCTGCACTTGTGGGGTCTGTTTATATAACCGAGGGATCTTCCGCAGTGTTTATCAACCCACTGAGTTCATCTGTGGTTTTGCAGAGGCCTCACATGATATCAGACGCAATAGTTTTAATTCCCATCTACGACCTAAAATTTTGAGCTATGAACTCAATTTCACGCATTTTTCTCTACCGATTCATTTTTATATCATCTAATTATTTATTTAATGGTTCAGAAACTTTGACCAATGTTTCCATTGGGGAATCATAAATTCTTCGAATTACAAATAACTGCCCTACTGACGTTGAAACTTTTATCCATGTTTTTATTGGTAAACATAAATTCTTCGAATTACAAATAATTGCACTGCTGACGTTAAAACTTTGATCGATGTTTATTTTGAGGAATCGTAAATTCTGTTTTTGATGACACTTGGCAACGCCAAGCCCGCCGGTCAGAGACTAGGCGAATGAAGTCAGAGAGAGCGTCTTCCGTTTTTCAATAGAGCACCCTCAAACGAAGGTGGAAGTACGACTTTTGGCTGAGAGATGGCAGCACCATCTGAATCTTCCAATTTAGAGATTGAAACCAGTGAAGACCCAAAGCCTGGCTCCAACCACCCCCAGAAGTATTAATTTGTTATGGGAACATGGAGGACATTGCGACCCGACGGATTTAACGTGCCCCAGTCGCCATTAGTGAACACGACGGATCTTCGGCCAAGCCGGGATTCGAACTCACTACCTCTTGATAACGAGAACGACGCCGTAACCAACCAGGCCACCGCGGCCCTCGTCAATTCTTCGAATTACAAATAACTGCACTGCTGATGTTGAAACATTGAACTACGTTTTTATTTTGAATTGTAAATTCTTCAAATTACTAATAACTGTACTGTTGATATTAAAAAGATTTTTTGAAGCAATTCACGAGGTAATTCTCCCACCTCATCTAATTCACAACTTAAAGCATTAGAGTATCAGTAGCTTTAAGTGTGAACAACATAAAATACCTTTGTTAAGAATGATCACGACTTGACATCGCTGAATGAGACAAGCCTAGCACTATACACTCGTGATTTGTTATTTTGACATGCAGTCTTTATTAGAGAAAATCCACCGTTGACGCGTAGTGAAGACAACCAAAAAGGTTTACCTAAGAACTAGAGTTGAGATGACTAATAAGAGAAACACACTCCAAACCGAAATTTCATTTGAAGACATTTTAAATGTGAACTCAGATGTAATTTGCACGTTAGAAATATAGAATTAAATTAGAACATAATGAACGAAAAATTATATTTTTAAAAATGTAATTTTAAGTAAAAAAAAGTAAATATACTTCTAATTTTTCAGCAATAAAATAACTCTTTTATAAATGAATCTTATTCCACAAATTTCCTATATGAAATAATTTTTTCTGGAAGTTCATTTACAGAAAAAGCAGTTTGTTGAAATAAAATTTTAAAAAAATTAGTTTTTGGATTTAACATTTATTTTTCTATTTTACGGTTATAAGAACTCTTTTATAGGTTTCTACGAGTTCGTAAAAACGAAAGTTTATTCTATAACCGTAATGATTGCTAGATATTGAAAAAATAGCTTTTATTATATATATATATATATATATATATATATATATTTACAACAATATCAAATGAAAAGTGGGAAACTTTTTTTTTCTTAATTGAGTGACTAACCTTTCGCCACAAGTTCAGAAACAGCTACTCATTTATCATTATCCGTTGGGTACATGCAAACCAAGTTATGGATGTGAGTAGCATTACCCACATCACACCACCACAAACCCATTTATCAGGTGGACCACATTCACTTGTCACCTCAGAAGAAAGAGCAAAAAAGCACAGGGAAAGGAACATTCATATCCGAACTGGGATTCAAACACTGGACCAACAACCTAGGAGTCAGGAACGCTAACCACTCGATCATTGGCCAGTCAGTGTAAAATTAAAATCTGATAATAGACTTGTTGTTGGGATTGAACTAAGAAGGCAACAGATTCAAAAGAAAGCTCTTCATCAAGCATTACAAAATAACTGCTCAGGATGTATTCAGGAATATCTTCAACTTGAATGTTAATCTAGTCAAAAGAGCGCTCCTAATATTTCGGCAATGATGGTTGAAAAAGAACAATAAATTGAAGACGATGGTACGAAGATTGATATTTTAAAGTCAAGGGCCAATAAAAAAAATATAGAATATGAAAAGCGAGCCCATTTCTATTAAGCAAATTATCGAATTGATATTCGATAAGAAAAAAAATTATCTGCCAAGTAGTTACCTAGGAAGTAGCTCCAAATGCAAATATTTACATTGAGAGCCTTTCAATACTAGGGCATCGTACCAAATGCAGATATCTGCCAATAGACGCGGTTTCCATTAGCAACCGAAAACGAGGTATTATTGTTTTAGTTTTATTCTGATGTTCCAATTGTTTTGTTACATTATTCACAAGAAGTTATCTTTTCAATATGTAAGAAATTTCTTTTTATAACTGACTCTTGCATTATATACTGGCCTCCAAAAGTTAAGGAACGCTATTTATAGAAAAATGTTAGTTACCATTTTTTCTATAAAAAAGAACAGGTATATGAGTGAGAGAAATATGCAGGCTTTCGCGCGTATTTACGCATATAACTCTTGTTGATTTTCAACTTTAGTTTGCAGATTCATTGACAATAATCAGTAAGGTCCCGCAATAATTTGAGAAGACGTTTGTCCGATTCATTAAAGTGGCAAGTAGTTGGATGGATGGAAATAGGGATTTTGCTAGGTTCCTTAATGTGTTTTGCAATGTGGTCCACCGTCTCTAGAATAAGTATCAAACCAAAGTTGCTGTGCCCAGAAGGTTAGTTCAGGAGCTCCAGAAAACAGTTTGATAGCTCGTTTGGCTCAAAGGAAAAGTATTTCTGTTCTGCAACTTGTTGTAGACCAGTCTGTAGCAGGGGAAAGAATATCCCATAGCAGAGTGCGAAGGCATCTTCACCATGCAGGTTTCTATGCAAGGCGAACAACTGAGTAAGTCCCCCCCTCACCGGATGACAGAGGAGGGCCCGCCTATCTTAGGCAAGAGAACAAATTTCCTGGACCAGACTCGATGGACTTCTATACTTTTTACAGATGTCTAAATTCACACGAGAGGGCAACTCAAGACGTGTGCTGATCTGGAAAGAACAAAGTCCCAGATACCACCAATCCAGTATTGTGGAAAGACACAGCTACCGTGGTGATGGAATAATATTTTACACAGGAATCTAACTCAGAGATGAATGTGTTCTATGGAGAAACTGACTGGTGTGAGATATTGGGATAGGATTTTACATCCATATACCTGCCCCTATGCTGGTACAATTGGCAATGCTTTCATTGAGTTTTAGCGTTGAGGAATATCTTGAGGGACCACTCGATCTCCAGATCTAAATCTCAGAGCACCTGTGGGACTGCCTTGTTAGACAGATTTCTGCAGTAGGTTCTCCTCCAGGAGTAGGAGAATTGAAAAACAACTTAATCCATGTCTGGTCTTTGCTGCCTATTTCTATAAATGGCAACTTAATTGACAGCATGGAAGGTCGATGTCGCCAAACTATTCATAACCAACCATTTAAATATTGCTAGGGGTGGTCATGCCTCATTAAAACTCCTTTTTGTTATGTTTCTATGCTCTTTTACCTCTTCCAAGAATGGATTTTTCAGCGAGATTGTTTTTTTTATGCCACTTATGCATATTTCGCATATATACTTCTATGTTACAAAAAATATATACTTGTTTTGTGCACGTCATCCAAATTTGAGGTTTCTAAATTCATTCAATTGCTTATTAAGAGAAAAAATAACTATTTGTTAATTTTGGGAGGCCAGAGTAATTAGATAAATCTTTATAACTGGTGCTCTACAAGTAATATGTATGTAAATGAAATATATATTTTCTTCCCTGTACGCTTTGTATTGTTGTAACCTGAGTAATCCGCCAGAGCAGACATTCGAGTCTAATTAACGAATTTAAATCATAAGAACTTTTAAACAAATGGAGGCGAAGTAGTGAAACATGAAAATGTTTAGTCATGAAAAATCACGGGTTTTGATTAAGAAATCCTGCAATTCATCCAGTTAAATACTGGATAACCTTGTTTCACAGTTTTTGTAACATTTTTTAGAGAAAACAAATGTCCGAACATTATGGTCATCCCAGGCAAAAGTTCTTATGCTAGCATTCCATACTTCGAGACATTATGTAAGAAAGAAGTAGAAAACTCAGAATGGAAAACAATCTTAGAGTAAATATTCTCAATTTCTTTCCAATCCATATCATACGGAAATCAAAAAATTTTCTAATTTTAATGATATGTTAAAAATGCCAGCCGAAAATAAAAATTATTTTCGATTAATATTAAATAAAATTTGTTCGACTGAAATTCATTGATATTTTTGCAGAATACTTAAGATTAACATTCAACACAAGATAATTCAGAGTTGAATTGACATTTTGTTTTACATGAGGAATTTTCTTTTGTTGCAAAAGTGGTGCAATTTTGACATTATGAAGAAAACGGCATGATGCTGCTCTAAGATATTTTAATATCCACCACATAGAAGGATATACTATAGTTAGTAGGTACTATTCACATGTTGCAAAGGAGAAAGCTTAAAAAATTTCTAAGCATCCACCCAGACAGATGTCCTTGCACGATTCAGAAGCCCATTTATTTCCTATTGTTCAATGGCGGTTGGGATCGAACACGATGCGTTTCGCTCTAAAGAGTATAGTCTTACCATCAGCCCACATTGCAACATAATTCTTCTAAGATTTTCAACTATGATACTTGCATTTTTTCTAAATTTTAAAAATTCTTAGAATGATTCAAATATTTAGGAAAAAAATATGCCTTTTTATCAAAGAACTATTGATTTTAACATTCAATACGCATTTTACCATTAAAAAAAGCTGCCTTTTTCACCTCGCCTATATAATGATTAACTGATTCAAAATTTCTAGTTATTCAAACAAAATCTTAATTTTGTATGAATTTTCTTTGATTTATAAGTTCAAAGAAATCAAAGTAATTTATAAACTCAAGTAATTTAAGATAATTATACAAAACTTGTACTTTATGACTACTAATATTTTCTAAAAGATTTTTAACTAACCATTTGACAGTATACAAATAATTGGTTTATCTGCTATTTATATAATTTTGGGGTGAAAATGCGCTTTAGGTCCCCTACTCTGCCAACTTGGCGAAAGTGTGCTGTGGGTCCTGTACTTGGCGAGTTTTCAAAAACGCTGTTGCCAAGATGATAATGGAATACGATTTTATAGTTTTAAACTAATTAGCAACCAATGAAAATGACCGATTTTTCAAACTGAAACTAATTAACGACCAATGAAAATGCTAAAAGAAAAAAACCAATTAATGAGCATGCGCGAAAATGCGCAAATTATTTCCTTCGGAGGTTGCCATAAAGAACTCATTAGGTATAAAAACGTCCGGTTTACCACGCTTGGTGCATTTATCGCCACGTTGGCAGAGTAGGGGACCTAAAGCGCAGATTAACGAATTTTGGTTGCTTTATTTGGTAAGGAATCAGTTGTTTCATTTCTCTGAAATCCACAATGTGCAACCACTGCAAGGCAACTTTTGTGTTTGTTAATTAAATTTTTGAGAGTAGCACGGATATCTAAAATATCAGCTGACGCAGGAGTTTCAGATGTAGCAATGGTTAGGATGAATCTGACATGCTATAAAAGCACTTGCAAAATTACCAAACTGACACTGGAGCTGTGACAGAGAGATCTGAATAGCTAAAATCTTGACAGCTTACACCTTCTGACAGAAACGTAGAATATTATATCATTTACTGAAAATTGCAAATATTCTATTGCAATTTAAAAATGAAAAAGGAAGTCTATGTGAAACAATGAAAATATCATTAGATTCAGAGATGTTATCTTCCCATGTTAAACTAGATTACAACAACATGAATGACATAGACTTCATTTTTCAAATTAGACATGGAGTATTTAAAAAGATTAGATTCAGATTTGATTCAAGCTTTTATTCGTATTGCGAAAAATAAGATTTTAAAGGCTTCTTAGAATATAGTCCCCTATAATTATTTTGTCACGAAAAATTTTTTTCATTTAAATTCACTTGTTTAAATATTTTCAATAATCACATAGTATGGCACTAAGTATATAGATTTGTTTGAATAAGTATATATGCACACATAAATGAATGAATACAACTTAATTTTCACTTTTTCATCAAAAATAAATTTTTATATTTTATACATTTTCTATAAATAATGTATCACGCATAAAATGCAAGTCAAGATTTTGCAGGTGCGATGCTTACAACCATGCCAATCACCAATAACTTAATCCAGCATTTCTAATTAAATTAAAAATATCAAGTTAAAAATTAATTAACTTATTTAATAGTTCCTAATCAATTATAAATTAAGAATTACAAGCATTAATTAGCATAAGGCTTCAAAATTGATCTTCGTTCTTTTTATCACATAAAAATTTATTTCATATAACCAACTAGAATATTAGGTTGGGGAAAAAGCAATCCATTATTTTTTTGGTAGACGTCTGTAGTGATCGCTATCTCGTGAGGTTTCTATCAAACAATTTCAGATTTATGCTCGTTGGAAAGGTGACATTTGACACTAAAATATCCTCTTGCGGTTTTTTGTTTGATTCATTCAGTTACGAGTACAAGATTTTAAAAATGGAAGACAACAAACAGAAAATTCGATACATTTTCGTTTTTCTCTTGTAACGGCGAAAAAGATAGCCGGGTGGCTAAAATTTTGAAAGGTATTTATCGTCCTATATATGACTGTAACAACCAGTTACATACAATTTTTGTTTCGTCGATTCCGTTCGGGTATTTTTGATGTTAGAGATGCTCCTCGCATGTGGATACAGCATCGTCGAAAATGTCTATAAAATATCAAAAATGATCGAAGTTAACCGCATGTCAGCAGTCGTAACGTGCAAGACCTAAAAATCTACACGAAAGCTGTTTTAAACCTGTTTACAAAGTGAATCCAAAAGAAGTTACATAAAGTTCACGTAAAAATAATGGATTTCTTTTTCCCCAAAGTAATATTTTTAGTAATCACTTAGACTGCTGAATATAACACTGTATTTACATAACGTATTTACATTTAATATAAATACAAAAGGGAATAATTATTAATTATTCTTAAAATGCTTACTTTATCACTTATTTTTCGAAATTCTCAGTTATAAAAAATCACTTTTTTTGTAATTGCAGGACATTGAGTTCTTCAGTAACATTGGAGGATACATGGGTATGTGGATTGGAATCTCTTTGATTGAAATGATTGACTTTGCTGAAGGAGTTACGAAGCTGGTCATATATTCAGTCAAAAGGAGAAAACAATCATAATTGGATTTTAAAAAAAAAAAAAAAAAAAAAAAAAATTAAGCTTAATTTTATAATAGATAAACATTTCCAGATTCCTTTGTTCTACAAACAAAGCTGAATAAAATTTGAAATTAAACAAAAGAACTAGGACAGAGAATAGTTTTTTATTTTACTGTCACTTTATACTATTTTCAAGGCACGCAAATGATCACAGTATTAGAAGAACTAAATATATGTGTGGTGTTTTTTCTTAAAATTTATTTTCATAATAATATAAATAACAGCAGTACCTTAAACATATGCAAACTAATAATATGTTAATTAACATCTGAATTACACTAATTTTATGATATGATGCACACATAAAAAAAAAAAATATTAAAATGCAATGTGTATAACATATATAAATTATTATCAAAATAAATAATTATTAGACTTTTTATTTTTATTGAAATCAACAAGTGCTCGGAATATAGCAAAATTGTTCCATTATAAATAATTCTACAAAGAAAATTATTTTATTTGTATTTCAGAATTTTCAAATAATGATGTATAAAAAATGTATCTATCCTTTTGAAAAAAGTTCTATTTAAAAGCTATATCATAACTAAATTAAATAAAAATATCATTCAAATTTACAAACATTGGACTTTTTTTTTTTAACCAATTTACAAAAGAGGAACAATTACAAAAGCTTGAAGTTATATATTATTATAGTATTCTTAGCAAAAGATGGAGTTCGAAAAAAAATATTTTTCTGTCTAAGAATTAACTACTTTATTTCAGTTTATTAGTATAACTGAACTATGATATCAGTTTTTTTTTTTAACTCAGCATTAATTATTTGCAATTTACTGAAAATACTTAAATATTGTGATTTAGTTATTTATTATATAAATAAAACAATAATAAAATATGCATGCAAAAGTATTTGAAGATTTTAAATACGGAAGAAGAAATATGGAAGCATAGATATACTTATAAATAATATTTATTTACAAGTAACAATCTTTTTACTTCGGAAAAATCAACAAATAGAAATCGGATCTTTATCCATTTTAGAAATATGTAAATTTATATTTCTTAAATGTGGCTGCAATATTTCAACCAAATTGTGTAAATATCCTCTTTCACTATTACTGTGCTCACACAGAATGACACTGACATTATTGTGAGTGGCATGCAAAATGTCATGGTGCGACATTTCTCCTGTGATATAAAGGTCTGCAAGGACATCTTTCAGAACACTTCCTCCTGAGCCTGCACAAACTGCTACTCTTTCTACTTCTGTATCTAGAGAAAAATATAACATAGACTGTTTGAAAATAACAACATTGAAAATAATAAAAAATTGGCTTTTAAATATTAATGTTTTCAGGAAGAATATAAAAGAAAAATGTATAACTAATGCACTAAAATTTTTTTTTAATGTTATTAAATTGTAAGAGAATTGAAGTGTCAACTGTATGAGATATATGCGATTAATTGGTTGCCGTATAATCCATTGTGAATTTCTGAATTTTTTTATAGATTTCCTTGCTTATCTGGTTTTTTTTATTACATCATTAAGAATAATAATAATTATGCAGAAAATTGTATTTTAGCAAACCCTAGTATTTGTTACTGCGAGGATTTTATAGCATTTTGCTTCATTTTTAGATTTCATTAAAAATTTTTTGTAAGGGTACCATTGAATTTTTTTTCGTATGTACTGGAGATTGCATGACCTAAAATTTTCAGGTTGTACTGTCCATTTTAATTAGTTCTACATTAAACGATGCTTTTTTTATTATTAAGATTAATTACTGCTGATACAGCAACTGCAGCATTGAAATATATTTTAAAATTTGTATTTACATTTGCAAAAATGATCATTTCATACATTCTTCTTTAAAACTATTAGGTAAAATTTAAATTGTATTTTATTATTTATATTTATTTTTTTGTGAATTTTGTTTTAATTTGAATTTATGTTCTTATTTTTCTAACAATTTGTATTTATATTTCTAAAATTATAGATTCTATATTTTCCTTATTTGTATTTACATTCATGTAATCAATGTTCTTATATTTTCGCTTTTAAAATTTGAATAAAAATATATTTACTCTAGGTTTAAATTTATTTAGATGCACAAGCTTTTTTCAAAAAATAATTTATTCCATCACTATTATGTCATCTTTGCAATATTTTTCCATTGCCTAAAAAATTGAGAAACTCGCACGATGGATTATGCGATACATGTCCATTGATTAGAATATAAAAAATATATTCCACAGAGACAACATAAGAATACAAAAAATATATATTGACAAATAATTTTTCATTTGTGATTAATTAAACAGTTAATTAAAAAATATATAAGGTTTACCAAGAGAATGTTCAACAGCAAGTGAAAATCGTACATGTTCCAATTTTAAGTAACTTTTAACGGCTTTAATGCAATCACTTAATTTTAAAGGATTCTTAAGTTTTGCTATTCTTCCTATACCATTTGGAAGTTCCTATAAAAGAATTACTTATTAATTTAATATATTTTCAATTTAAGTAACTTGTTGATTAAATTACAATTTTTAAGAATTGTATGTGAAAAAATAATTAAACATTAACTTTATTAATTTTTATCATCACATTACTGTACCAGATTAGTCTACTATATTAGTTAAAAGATGGATTTTTTAAATATTTTGTTCCAATGCATTATTCAGAGAATTTTTTACATTTTTGATGTGATAATTAAATGTTAATATAACAACATTTGATTACAACACTAATTATAACTACAACTTTATAAATGCTAATTAAATTAATAAAAATGAAAGATAACAAGAAACAATAAGAAAATAATTTCAGTTATCACTTTTCTTTTTTTTAATATTTTTGCATCTTTTCTTCAACAACTGAAATTATTTATCTAAAGACAAAGTAAAATTATATTGATATCTAACTAGACATTTAAATACAAATAATGTTATATCTCATGATTTTTTAAATGTAAACATAACTATACTTATATATGGTTTCTAAAACTTTATTTTGTTAGTTTGAAGTATTGTCCCACTGGACAGTTAAAAAAACCTGAGTGAGTTTAAGAATGATTTAAACAAATCATTAAAATTTAATGAATATGATGAAATATAAATTAAGCAGTTTGAAAACTTCTCAAACAAACTTTAAGAAACAAAATTTTGGAAACCAATGATCACAGTTACAAAACCGGTTTAAATTAGTTTACAGTTTAGAAAAATAATTTTTTCAACCCATTATTTTGTAATGCCCTTATATGAATTACATTTTTAATAAGCAATTAATATAAACATCTGTGGATATTAATCTTGTTTATTGTGATCTTAATTACACCTAAATATAAATAAGCTTTAATTTTTATCCAATAATAAACACCTTTCTTTTGACTTCACAGTTAAAATTACAAACACAAGGTTAAGTGTAAGGAATTTTCTTAGAACAAGATTTTGAATAAATATTATTTCACATCATATTTCAAAAAATGATATAAAAACAATTATATAATTAAAAATCAACATTTAATGCTTACATTAAAAAGAAAAAAAATTCCTTTTAAATATTATTTTTATTAACAACATGACAGAAAATTAATAGTAGTGACATCAGTAACATAATAATGGTTAAATAAACTTAATATAGAAAAAAGTGTAATATATATATAACTTTTGATAATTGCATAAAAACTTTGACTGCTTAAAGCAGTTTTTATTTTTATTTTATCATGCATTAATTAGCAACTGTATCATCTTCCCAATTTCAACACACCCATGTCATGAGAATTATCAAAAGCAAATAGCATTTTCTTTTGTTTCTCA
>JAPDSC010020246.1:12556-40254 GCA_026290005.1 Latrodectus geometricus | reverse complement strand
AGATAAAGATAAAACAAAGAAGAATCTATA
Source organism: Latrodectus geometricus (assembly GCA_026290005.1). NCBI lineage: Eukaryota > Metazoa > Arthropoda > Arachnida > Araneae > Theridiidae > Latrodectus > Latrodectus geometricus. The sequence continues at coordinate 40,224 of JAPDSC010020246.1, read as the reverse complement.
CAATTTAATATCAATAAGACAAAATCAGGAAAAAAATCAAGAAAAACAGTGTAATATAATATAATTCATATTATTTTATATTAAATACACACATATATATATATATATTATGAGAATATATGTAGCAATTTTTAATTTTCTAAAATATAATGATAATAATTTCTATAAAGATATTTTATGGAATACATACAAATATGCAATGTATTGATGTACTTTTCCTTAAGATATGATGAATGCATGAATTATTTTTTATTGTAGTCTGATTATTCACAAAACAAATTTTTTTATATTTTAGAGATTTGAGTGCCCCTGGTCAAAGTTCGTCCCTCACCATTCCAGGGGCAGCAGTATACCAGGGCTGTGCGGGGGCAACCGAAGACATCATGCCACATAAAGGTAATTTTTTCTGCATAAAATATTTTATTAGATTTAATATATTTATAGATTAAAATGTTTAACAGAAATTCATTCATTTGAGTGCATGCTCATTCATTCATTGAAATGATATGAATTTCTAAATAATAAAAATAAAGAGAAAGTCAACACACACATATAAATCATTTTTATTTAATTTTTATGTTAATGAAACAGAGGATTTGGAATATATGTTTAAAAAGCTACATATTTGAAGATTTTTTACGAAATTCAACTTTTAAAAGATAAATATTGCTTTTTCATGAATCATTCTACATTTCATAAAAATTCGAACTAATTTAAAAATATTAGTGAAGTAATTTAGGTTAATTTTATTTAAAGTATTGCAATAAATAGATAATTAATACAGTTTTTCATTTTTGTTAAAACTTTCTTGCAAATAAAAGTTATTTAACATTAAATTCTTAGTTATGCTTTTTTTTAGATTGTTGTATATATGAAAGAATAAATTTGATATAAATAAAATCTTTATTTTTATTAGAAATACATTCTTTCATTCGTTATGCAGTATTTGTAATGTGCAGTTTTTAAATAAAATATTTAAGGTATGCTTTTCTGGATTATTAAGATTTATTAAATACAAATTTAAAAATTTATTTACAATTTTTATAATTAAATGCATAATTACTCTTGAGAAATTTTTATGTTGACATATAAGTTATAAAAATATGATTTTTTTTTAAAGCAAAAGCTAGAAAAATTCTTAAAATAAGTTTTCATCTGTCTCTATTTTATTCAATTGACCTTTCTTTTTTTCATTAGAAATGATTACTACTTTTATGATTTTTTTTTAATTTTATGATAAGAACATAATCATATTTGTGTGATGTTGAAATCCTTAAAATATTCTTTCCTTTTACGTACTTGTTTAATATAAAATACTTCAGTAGTATATAATCACATTTCTACATTAATTTGATATATTTTCCCTTATTTGATATAATTTATATAAATCTAATTTAAAATGACATTATAAAATTAAATTCTTTACACAAAACTGTTTGATTTTTTTTTCAATAAAGGTTCAGCTTAATTATAATGTTTTATTTTCAAAATATACCTTATATCGACGCTAAACAGGAATATTTTAGTTTATTTTTATCTCTATGGTATTATTTAGTGTATGAAATGAGGATAAGTATTTCACGTTAGAAAATTATTTATTTTTTTATTTTGCCTGCTGTTAAATAGTTCCAATTCTATAAGACAATGCTTTGTTACATGCAATTTTTTACACTCTTCACATTATCCTTATTTTACAAGTAAATGCAATCTGTTAGAACGATCTCCATAAGGTAGTCTTCACGTGAAAATTTTAAATGTTTCCATTTCTGGCAAACTACTCAGGGCAATATGCGAGAAAAGCTTGTCGTCAGTAACTGAAGTAAGAGCTGTCAGGGGAATATGATAAATGAATTCTTTTCCACGACCAGGGGTAGCTTTTATTCATGCATTTATTCATATCTTGAGTGATCATTTCTAAAATGTTTAGCTTGAAGTCCGAGTAGCCCTCCACCCGCATACTCTGGCGAATAATTGTCGGGGGTGAAAAGATTTAAGAATTCAAGCGTCCAGATGAATTGCAGATGAGAGAGTCAGGCCTTGACTTTCATCTTAGAAAGTATTCGTTGAGAATCTTTCTTTAGTGCTTTGGGATCTTTTGGTTACAGGTCAGGGCAATGTGGCATGTTACGACAATTTGTTTTCAGTTTTAATCAACTTCGTTTTAACGGAATTTAAATTCATAACTTCAAGAATCCAAATATGAATTTTAATACAAGAGTAAGACTTGAAATGTTTCCTTTAAAGAATAATGCACTTGCTTACAGATTCATATTAATTCTTGCACTATACCATATAACATAACACTATAGTAAGTAATGATTGCTTTTTTCTTGCATGTGCATTATAATATGAATTAAAAAAAATTTACCATGAAAAAAACCCCAATGCTTTGAAAATATTTTTAAAATGTATATTTCTTCATGCAATGTATATCACATTTTTTAAATTATTTTAAATGTTTGTTCAATAAAAATAGGGAAACATTTTTAAGTAAACAAAAAAATTACATATCATAAAAAATTAGTTAACAAAATTACTGAAATTTTAATTTGATAAAAATAAAATAATAAATTGTTTAAATATACACAATGATAAAATTATCCTATTAATATTTAATTAAGTAAAGTATACTAATTTAACTGGACAGTCAGCGGAAAATTTCAAAATATGTAAGATTATTTTTTGATAAAAAAAAAAGTATTTGTTTGTCAGGATTATTTTACCACACAAATAAAGAGAATATGAAAGTTAATGACAAACAAATGATCATTTTTTTAAATTTCTCTTACACCCATTCTCAATTATTTTTCAAATTAAGAGTTACGCAGGATAACATTAAATTTATATAGGAATGACAAATTAGAATCAATATCAGGGTGTACGAAAATCCTTTTAAATATTTTAATTCATATACTACTAATTAGGAAGTGAAAGTGAAAATATTTTCTTCATTTATCCCCTATACACAGATATGCAAGTTTTAAAACGAATTGTAATTTTGTGTTTATTCTGTCTTCATTAATAAAATAATATATTTAGCTATTAAGATAAGCACTCATAAACATTAAATCTTGACAAAATAGAAATGGCCTAATATCTTTTAAAAATCTGTCAAAATATAAGAACAATAAATTAATGTAAAAAACAATGAATAAATATGTCTCAATAACAGTTATTAGTATTTCATTGCATAAATAGAGTATTTAATTAAAAGGTGCTTAGAAATTTTTTGTATGATGATAAATTAGCTGCAAGAGAAACAATAGCTGAGTACGCTCCTAAATATTTTCCTTTTAAAACTGGGGCTTATAATATTATCAATTGGTCCAATGAATGTAATATAAATAATTATATATTAATAATATAACTGACATCTTTTTAAAATATTTATACAAAAACAATCTAAAAACAATAATTTCAATTTATTTCTATCTTTGGCAAAAGAAAAGTATTTTGTGAATAAAAGAATTTCATTTACCAAGAAGTCCTTTTTATAATAGTGGCAAATTTTACAGACTAAAAAGTTATGGTAATTAACTATTAAAATAAAAATATAGTTAACTAATTTTAAATTTCAGCAAAAAAGTTTTCTTGTGAAGTTTCCACAAAATATTTCATTGTTTGAAGATGTGTTTATAAATCTGTATTAATAAGAAATAAATGTATGAATGAATATAAGCTACGTAACTCAAATATAAATGAAAAAATTTGAATTTTTCTTTTATTTCTATTATAAAGTTTGATTTTTACATAAGTAAGAAACATTTTACTTTATTTTTTTCGCCATAACTCAATTATACAATTCTGAATATTTTATAGTTTATTAATAAAAGATTTTTTCACATATTGAGTGAAATAAAAATACTTTGAAATGTTTTTATATAAAAAAAATTCCTTACATCACTAAATAAAATTTGCCTTATCATTCATTAATTAAGAAAAAGTTATCTTGTCAAGTTATGTTTAAAATAAATGTTAGTTTTTGTACATAAATGATTTACTCTTAAAAATTCCTATTTTCAATACTATTACTCATAGATTAATCAGTGATACATGAAATATAACAAAACACACCCCACACGTTTTTTATCTCTCAATATATTTATTTATACAGTAATACTCAATACAATTAAAAATCTGTAACATCTAATGTTATCCAGAATATTCCACTCAATTTGGGGTTTATACTATAAAATAAAAAATCAAAACTGTAAAATTTGTAATGAGCATTAATAGAAATTAAATATACTACTCACAATTTTAATTATTTGTTCTTATTTTTAGCGCTTTTAATTAATTTAAACCTAATGATGACGGCTAATGAAATCATTGCCAATCTTAAACATAAAATATATCATTTAAATTGATTAAAAATGTGATATTTAGCATGTAATACATAAAATATTTGAAGTTAAAAAAAGTGTCTTAAGCTATGCGGAGGACGCAATTGTGATTGAAGATGTGGTCTATAAAGTACTATAAGGATGTGGTTTGGTTAAAATACTAACAAAAAATAATTAAATTTGCATTAAATTTTAAAGTACATACATAAAATATTGAGTAAAAAATAGTTAAATTGAATATGGGAAAATTCATATAAAAATACTTAAGTGAACGAAAATTTCTTTAAATTGGTTTGTAAAATTGCAATCGCCAAAAAACTGTGTATAAGGTTAATGGAATGATAATAATAAATATCGAAATGCTTTTTATTTCCATTCTCTTTTCTAAGTATATTATAAGCAATAATTGAAACAAACAAATGTATTTAAAAATTAACTATTTACCTACATAAATGAACTATACTATTTGATGGAGAAAAATATGATTACAAAATTATACCAATTTTCTTTTAAAAAAGGTGTACTACTGGGACAATTTTCTTCAAATTTAATGCAAGAGAATAGATTTTTCTAAGATAAAGTAATAGCAATGTGTAGATAAAATAAAAAAAAAAAAAAGGTGAACAAATGACCTTTTTTCCTGAATGGTTTTCCCAAGGTCAATTCCAATCACGGTCAAATAATGATACAGGAATATTACTTTGCATTTTCTTAATGCTCATCTGTTGGTGTGAATATTATAAGGATTTCCAGGTTTTCCCCTTATGATCCGAGAAAAAAGCCTACTAGATATGAATAGTCCTCATGGAAAGCATTAATACGCGATATCAATTAAAAATCTTATTACAGTAATTTACTTTTAGGCTCCTACTAAACGGCGTCAAAATTAAAGGAATTATAATAATTAACATCATTAACTAATTAAGAAACAATAAATTATATACTTCTTTTGAAAAGAATACAATTACACTTTTAACTTCTTCGATTAAATTTTTGAAATTTGTATTTTTTACTTTTGTTTTGTCCTATAAATAAAAAAAATTGCTTTATGAATAGGCCCCTGATCTATGAGCGCTGCGGGGAATCATAATTCGTCATAAACACCCTGGTGCCTTTCTCTCCCCCTTCCCAGGAGTCAACTATTCATGTTTCTGGTGTATGACGCATGTTCACACCACCCTAATGAGATCTCTCAATTGTGGCCGTGTACGATAAATAATTCTTATGATTCTGTTAGCCATATAGAAGGGGAAAGAATATTGGGGGTGGACAGGGTGCAAAGTTTTCCCCTCCAGCCCCATGGGAACTAAAAAGCGCATAAGTGTGCTGTCAACAACAGAATATAGACAACAATAGCTCATTTAATATGTTATCTTACAACAATAATTAACAGATTCTTATTTTTAATTTTCCTTAAACTATTTTTGTTTATATTTTAGGAATGATTCAGAAAAATAAATAGTATCATAATAGATTAAGACTGATTTTAATTAGTTATAGTTAAATGTTTATGATCTGGAAGACTAGATCTTTAACTAAACATATATATATATGTGTTTTTATAAGGATAATTATATAATTAAATTTATCGAGTTATTTTTTTATTAAAAAAACATTTTTAATGAGGTGCACAATGATAATTTCTTATAATATACTTGTGTTATTCTTTTCCAATAATTATCTTTTAACGCCAATTATAAGTTTCAATTCTATTGACTTAACTATACTCTGTACCTTCTAAAGTTCTAAAATCTTGAATCTGTTTAATATAAATTAAGTACTTACGCATTTGATACCAGAAGATTAAATGCATCAGATGACAAAGTTTAAGTAAATAAATTTACATGTCAAGAACACTAATGTGAAGCCGAATAGTTGTTTTATTATTGATGTTTATTATGATTTTATTAATGTGAAATGATTTATGTTTATGAATGTAGCTAAGGCAGGTTGACAATGTACATATAATCCTCTATAGATTCCAGACGAAGTGTATACAGCCCCATCCCCCTGATCGCCGTCCAAGATCCAGGTCAGTGATTTTAATTTCAGATAATTAAGTTCATGACCTGCTCTGTATCATATGTTTATATTTTGCCCTTTCCAATTTCAATTAAATTTGCTTTCCGTAAAATGGCAACAGTCAATATTTTATTTTGTGTTTAGATTTAATAATAATAACATTATATTTTTTAAATTTAAACCTTTTATTTACATTGAAATATAAATATGAATGGCTCAATTTAGTTAAATGTTTTTAAAAGTGATTTATTTTTTAACTAGATTGAAAGTTTTTTTAAAATCTATTCGAATGAATGAAAAAATATTTTTTTACGAAAGCTCATTGGAATTAAATACCCTATTATTTAAATACATTATGTGCAAATATTTGCTTCTGTTTAAAATAAAGAAACTTCTACATTTGTCTGAGAATGTCAAAATGTACGAAAAAGAAATATGCATTTGCAAGGCTTCAAAAAGTCTTATTCGGGTTAATGTCCTTTCTTAAATAAATAATGTCAAAATAAGGCAGATAAAAACATGTGCCACTGTTACTTCTTTCAAACTGCTTTTAGGAAATTTTAAAGTGTAACATAGTTTTCTTTCCCATTATTTTTATGTGTGCCATTTAAATTTAGAATTCCTGTTTAACTAAAAGATTTTGGTATTTTGGTTACAACTAAAAAATCAATAAGCAACTTTTATTTGATTGAAACAGAAAAATATGATAAATTTATTATTGTATATAAATCATAAAATCAACGAGTATCAGTGTGATTAATAATGATTAGCAACTAATTTGACAGTAATTTCATCATTGTCAAAATATGTATTTATTGAAGTAAAAATAAATTTGTAAATTTATGCACACATTATTCAGCTACAAAATTATTTCTTTTTAGCAAATATTCAATGCTATTTCTATATTATTCAAAATGACAATGAAGAATCATATTTTAATACTATTATTTTCCTACATTCTTATCTTATTTTTAATGATGGTTAAATTTGTAAACTCATTTTTTATAATTTATAACTCTTATGTGTAACAATTATTCTTATTTAGGATTAAATCTCCTTAAATAAATGTTTTTATAAGCATATTTTTCAAAAGAAACCATTCATTTAATTCGGAAAGTTAATTAAATTTTTAACACAGCATATTTAATTTTGAACTTTAACTTTAATTTCTTTCATTTTATAAATTTAAACACAATGATAATGTCTCTGTGAGGTGGTTATTTTTCAAAAACAAATTTATAACCACTCCTTTTCCAGCGATTAATCAAGAACTTCCCGCTTAAATTCTTTTGCTCTGAATTTTTTTCAAATTTATTTTTTTATCTCATAAGGTATGCTGTTATGAGATAAAAATGAGACATTTTAAATAAAATGCGACTTAAATAAACGTTTCTGCTAAGAAATGTTTGGCGTTGAGGCGGCGGTATCGTTTTCTTCTAACACCCCCCTAAAAATGCGGTATTAAAAAGACATCTCGCTCTAAAGATTAAAATGAAATGGAATTATTAATAACAACAAAAACACATTCAGAATTAAAAGATAAAGAAAATAAAAAGAGGAGAAAATTCCGCTTTGAAAGCGGAGAAATTACTTCTCAAGCAATGCTGCAAGAAAAAAGAAAAAAAAAGAGAAAAAATTACTTCTTCCCTTGAGATACCTCTTTTGCGCATATTAATTTATGTAATTAATACATCTTCTTTCTTAAGAGTTTGAAGAAGATTCTCTTATATATTTTTCTTTTTAATTATTTATTTTTTATTCTTAATAAAGTTTAGACATTGAATTTTATTTTCTGCATTTTTGAAAAAGTGGTATGAGAAGATATGAAAAATATTTTAAAATTAAACTATACAAAAAAGTATACTCTCATATCAATAAAACTAAATTATTTTTACTATGAATATTTTCAAAGGAAAAAACAAGCAAATATTTGGTTGGCTCAAAGAAACTAAATTTTCTAGGAAAATCTTTTTAAATATTTTAAGAATCTGATTCAATAATCATTTCTATTTTTACAGGAATAGTTGAAAATAATGTAATTTCTTAGGTAAGAGTAAAAATTAAATTTATATAAATTTATTGTCTAAAATTTTAATCACCGTTTTCAAATAATTTTTAAGGAGAAAATTTAATCAAACAAAGTTAAAATTACAGTGTCACTTTTTTTTTTAAATTTTGGAACACTTCAAATAATGAACACAAATTTTTAATTTGCAGTTTTGATTGATGTAAAGGATTATCAAGCATAAAAAACTATAATTTAATAGCGAATGCTAAAGATTTTTTAATCTTAAAATAAATTTAAATTAAATCTATTTCTTGCTTCTATATTTTTGCAGTTTCGCAAATTCATAGAGTCTCAGAACTTGATGAGTCTCTATGATCTAATATCTCCGTTTTTAACTCAATAAAATCGCAAATTTGCAATTATGGTTCAATATAATTTGCAGAATTCGTTACCTAATTTTTAATTGGTAATTTAATTTTAGAATAGAGAATTTGCCACATAAAATTTAAATTAATTGCTAGTTATTTCAACTAACACTTCCTATTTAATACTAATTATTTCATTACCTGTTTATGTTGTTGATCACCTACTGATCAGAATTTTTCTAAAACAATTTGTATTATTATAAGTAAGTAAAAAATTCCATAATTAGATTACTCGTTATTTGCAAGCGAAAATTATGTGGTAATATTGCAACATTAAAAGCGAAGCAAGTTTTTGTAGAGATACGGTTAAAAAGATCGAAATCAAAAGAGAAAGTTTTAAGAGTGGTAGTAAAAGCGCGTAACCAATCATAAAGTATTAAAAATATATAACTGTTTGTTGAATGACCACAAAAAAATGTGTTGTTTACATTAATATTAAATAACTTTTAGAAAGTCACGTAAAGCTGGTTGGTAATGCAGGAAAAAGTTAAATGGAAACAATTCGTCTTATCATTTACGAAAAATAAATAAAGTGATAATCTAAAAACAATCGAATTTAAATTATAAATTTTTTCCAAAATAGCTTTATAAATATTTATCTAACTTAATCATTGAAACATGCATATTTAAAATTGAATTAATAATGAAAAAGCACTTATACCATTGTACTCTTAAAGATAATTTAAGATACCATTTTTTCATTTTTGGGTATCATGAAGTTATTTCACTGACATTTTAACGCCATGATATTTTTGTTTATTACAGAGTACCTTGCCAGGTTCAGTTCTTGTAGATACAATTAATTTCTAACTTGTCTTTTTTTTAATTCATGGGCATCACATCGTTTTCTTTTCGGGCATTTGAACTCTTTATTTCCCCTCCCTTTCCATTGTTACATCCGTTCTTAATTAGAAAAATCCACAACTCATCTCTTTCTTCGGCGATTATTGAAAATTAATCTAAGGCAAATATCGCAGCGCGATGGAAGGAGTTCGAAATTAAAACAAAAGTTACATCTATTGCTTGCAACCGCGATATAAGAGTCGGATACATTGGCATGAGAGAAAAGGCATACCGATTCCACTGAAGCGTTTATACGGTGGATGAAAATGTTGTAGAAAGTTTTAAAAATGATGAAAGGACTAATTAAAATTCCATGGAATCCGTGTCTCTCACAAATAACTTATTGATTATTAGATTATATTAAGAAATTTTCAGTACCACGTTTCTTCTTAAAGATAGCTATTATCAATTCGCATATTATAATTTTTAAGGAGCAATTCATTTTAGATGGATGTTATGATGATAATTAGAGAACTTACAAAAACAATTATAAATAATTGAAATATTAAATATTTGTTATTTAAGATGCTATTGTATAATTTTGTATTATAAATTTCGGTATTACAGAAATTTTATTGTAAAATAAATTAAAAAAGTTATTTATTTTCAAGTTCAATACTTAATGTTTGTAAATATTAAATAAATATTTTCCAAAAAAATGAAGTTTTATAATTTTTTCATCGTTATTTAAAGCAAAATAAACTAATAAATTAGAGTGATAACAAAATGTTTTTATTTACTATCAGTTTTTGTGAGTTAGGATTCACTTTAAAATGTATTACTAATTCCATGAAAATTACTTTATTGTTCACATTGTATGCAAATGTATATTTTTATATTGCTTTATTTTTTTAATGATATGTTATACAAAAATGTTTTCATTTAAATGCATTACTGTATTGATTTGTATAATATAATTAAAATTATATAATAATAGTAAAGAAGTATATTATTAAAATATATTATTTAAATAATGAATTTAGTTAATTTCTAAAAAATGTTTATAACTAATTAAAAAACGTTTCTTAATTAAAGTTTTAAATAAATTAAATATTAATTAAAATATTTTAAAATTAAAAATTGTGCACTTGGGGTATAAATGGTAAGTGATTTATTATAAAATTGCAAATGTTAAAAATGTTGAATGATATTTAATTATGATGGTCTCAAATGATAAAAATTTTAAAATTAAAACTAAAGACAGCAATGGTAAATAAAACAAAAAATCTTATAAATTACAATACTGCCAAAAATATATTTATGAGTTAAATTTTAAAATAATAAGAGAAAAATCATTTTACTAACTTAGAATTGTAGTTCCAAAATAATATTGAAATATTGTTTACAACAATAAACTTGTTGCATTTCTTTGAAAAAGATAAATATTTTGTTGAAAATCAATTTCATTATTAAGTTTAAAACTAACATTTCAAATAGTCAAATCATTCTTTAAGAAAGTTTCGATTTTCATGTAGAAACTGGTGGAATGTGTTACATTTTCGATTAGGTTCATGGTATCAAAAAATAAAGGAAGGATAATTTCAGACATATTATATATATATACATATATATATAAGTTTGTGGGTAAATTTTTGAATTTAAATTAATTGAATATGCATATAATCATCAAAAAATGTTGTTGCAACCCAGATTTTTGGTGACTTATTTAAATTATTTAAATCTATTTTAATTAAATTTATTTATTTAACCTTATAGTGTGCTCCTTTTACATAGTATTATTTTAGAAGATATGTATTCTTCTCAACAATAATTAAGTCTTACTGTAAATATTTTAATTTTTTAATTATAATGCATTACAACTGTAAGCTTTATTTTTATTTTTCAATTACTACTTTTTGCACATGAAATACATTTTAAAATAATTGTATACTAAATAATAAAAAATGAAATGTCTTTTCAAAATTTGAGTTTAATTATAAAACAATTTTTAACAAAATAATGATGTATGTTGTAGAAAGATTTCTGATCATCAGAATGTGAAATTACTGCGTGTTTTTAAACCGAGTTTAAGATTAACCTGATCTTCATTATATGGTTTTATAATGTCCTTGGGATATGATTTTACCTTCACTATCGCATCAATAAAAGAATCTGACCTTGTGAATTAGAATTTTTTACTTAGATCTAAGTACTGATTCTAGCTTGGATTGAACTTGGCATCAAATATTTAAACTAACACATAATTTTTAAGATGCTAAAATACCGAAATTTGGATTATACAATTCGTAAAAAGTCCATAACCCAAGTAAAAGCATAACTATAACAAAATGTAATGCTAAAAAATAATAAATCAGCTTTCTTCTTATTGTGAAAATATTGCATTGCAAAAAATTTTAACATTCATGTGCGATAATATGTTAAAAAATTTAAGAAAAATAAATATAACTAGAAAGTAATTTATAGTTATTTTTTATAATTTCCTAAATGTAAAAATGTATAGTAATTAATTACACTGTCTCTTGTATTGAAGAGGTAATAATTACTCTACAACAACAATTACTACATTCTTATTCTTTAAATGTTTAGGTAAGTTTGCAAATTTAGCATAATAAGTGTTCAAATTATGTAATTAAATTTACATCAGGGAAGAATGATAAATGCATTTCAAAGTAGAAAAATTATCAATATCTGAAATGTAGGGGGGGGGGAAGCTCAGTTTTCTGTGATTCATTAATTTTCAATTAACCTTAGCTGTTTCTGAATGAGTTATTTAATTGCTGTAACAATAAATTAAAATTCAATAAAAAGAGAATAAAAATAAAACTTTTTTCTTAAAAAAAAAGAAACTGAGAAACGAGGAAAGAAGCTTCTTGGTAAAATTATATCTTATTGAAGAAATCTTCGCAACAAGTCTTGCTATCATTTATCACTCTGGAAATCCTTGACAAAAGGCTTGGGAAAGTGGACCTCCAATCTCATAGTGGAAAAGGCCCTTTTAGCGATTTGCTAGCCTTTTGACCTCTTGGGGATATGGCTATCCCGTAGCCATGGGGAACAATAATCAGTGCTTGACCGTTGGCTATAGATATATTTCGGCTCCCATCTCGATAGAAACGAAAAAAAGAGAGTTCATAAAAAGATGTTATCATGTACAGGAAGTGGATAACCTCTCCAGGCCTTACTCATCGGGAATCGAATTGACAGTTGTAAAGTGGAGTAGATGGCGGCTTATTTTCTGTTTTTTTTTTTTTTTTTCTGCTAGCAATTCTGTCTTAGTTAGGATATAATAAAAATTTAATTTGAATTTACAACCCTTAATAAAAGCAGTATTTAATTCACTTAAATTTAACAAATTCATTTTAAATTTCTTTAAATTTTGTTATTTTTAATAATTTTTTTCAACTACTCCAATCGCTAACAAATTTTTCAATATTTTAAATGATTTTGCTGCTATTTTTCTAAGCAAAATCATTTACGTTAAATTTTTTATTTTTAAATGGTTGGTTGGAACATCAAAAAATAGAATTCAAACAAAACATTCAAAAGTTAAGGAATCTAAGCAAAATAGAAATTAACTAGAGAGGTAATAAATGGAATAATTTTCTTGATCGGAATATTACGTGCTCGATTTTCATTTGTCAGTTTTGAAAAGGTACATACCTTTTAAGCCAGTAAGAGCTAATGTTCCTATTTTGGTGCGATAGAGAAGCTTTGTTAGAGGATAATTCAAAATGTTTACCTCACCACTTTATCTCAACAAAAATTACGAAGCAGTTGACTGTATTAAGGAACACAAGCATACACTTTTTATTACTTTATTTTACAAACTATTTATATTATGAAGTAAAATACATAAATTATAACATTATAAATATATCTTCTACTATTCAATAAAAGTTTTTGATATAAACATTTAAAAAATATTTCTATAAAATTTATTTTTTTATAAAAATGCTTTGTTTTGAATTAAGATGTTTTTAGAAGAAAATGCTAAAAATATTCTTTGATTATGAAATTATATAAATATGCTTTAATGAAAAATATTCTAACATAATATGTAATTACAATTTTATCCAATAAAACATATGTTAAATTAATTAAAACAACTTACTTTGACAAAAGAATTTAATTATTAAGAAAAGAAGATTGACATGCTGCCGACTCCTAACATTTTTCTTTCTTCCATTTTTAAAAAATTAAATGATTAATTTTTTATTTCTTACGACCAATTGAAAATATTTTTAAAATGACAATATAATATAAATATTTACCGACTTTCTTTGAACAATAATTGGTTACGTAGTAATGTTCCTCTTTCTGTATATTTGGATACAGTATTGATCACTACTGAGATAGAGTTTGTTAATTAAAATTCTATCAATCAATAATTCGAAATAACAATCACATGATAATAAGAAAATGATAATTAAGTTGTTTGCTCCTACCACCAGATGTCGTACGCTTTAGCTAAAATTTTTGAATAAATGATCAAAATTAAATTTTTGCATTGTTTCATGGAGTTAAGGAACAATCAAAGTTTAAATTCACAGTCAAAGCTAAATTAATTGGTTTCGATTTTTAATTCAATATTAATTAGATTAAAACTTTAATTTCCCTAGTTATTTTGCTCTTTTCTATTGGTTAGATTTTTCTTTTTGTGCAATTTACGTCTGTAAATATTGTGAAAGCCGTTTCATACAGTCAATTTTATTTAATAAAAATTTTTCTCAGTTGGAAGAAAAAATGTTAATAGTAACAGGATTTGAAAGAAACATGCGTGACCATTATTGTACTACACTTTCACTTACTCAATAATTTTTTATTTTTAAATATCTATTAAATGTATTGAAGAAGCGCTTTTACAATTTAATAGTTTTATAAATTTGAAGTATAATATAAAAAATAATTGTATTTAGATTATTAAAAATTACTTTACGATGATGTCTTTCATAAGTAGGGATTTTTTCGACTATTTCGTGAGTTAGAAAATAATAATCAATTTTCTTTATTCCTGATTAATTTAAATATAATTTACATACACTTCAGGAACACAAAGAGCACAGAAAAAAACTGTTTCACCAAAATCAATATACATTTTACTTTTTGATGAAAGATATGAAATTATCAAAATTGATTCATCATTTATAACTTTTAATTACATAATAAAAGGAAAAACAAAATTTACCACATATCAAATTGATATAATTATGAAATATTAAAAATGATGTAAATTAAAGTGCAAGACATTTTAAGAAAATAAAATCAATCTCATTTATTATTGTAAAAGTTTCCAAAAAAAAAAAATTAAAAAAAAAAAAATTAAAAAAAGCAATGTTAAAAAAAAAGTTCAACATAGCTAATATTTACATTTTTCATCTAAAAAATTAAAAACGCTTTATCCTACTTTATTTAAAAATCAGTTTTGCAAGCTATAAATGCGTTTTGTTATTATTACAAAATTTAGAAGCTATCTAATTGCGTTTTTAAATGTTATAAATTATTAATTCTCTTAGGATGTGTGTTGATGATGAGATTAATTAATAAAAATAAACAGTTGGAATCAACAGTCGTCATTAGCATTTTTGCCTTTCCTTTTCTTAAGGCTTTGCTGCTTATTAATATGAAAGAAAAACATCACAAAAGAAAATTCAGTGTGGATGAAATTTAAATTCAAAGTAAATAATTAAAAGAATAAAATAAGTGGACTTTTCATCACACTGTACGGAATTTAAATTTATAATTAATTAATTATATGTTTTAATAAAAAAAATCTAGCAAATTTGGGAAAATAAATAGATTTTATTGTTTGCTATCTTAATTTATTTATAAGAAAGCGAGGACATCATTTGTCGATTTCAAGAGCTTATTCAAACTATTTCTGAAATTAAAATAAACTTTTCATATCTGAATCTAATTAAGACTTGAAAGGAGTAAAGAAAAAGGTATAATTCAAAACTCCATTTTTAAGCTGAGTTTATGCTAGTCAAAATCTTTAAAAGAAATGAATTACCTAGTCTGAATTTTAAATGAATATTTTTTTACTTAAATGAATTATGGATTCTAATTTGATTATGTTTTTGCATCTACGTTAGATTTTTTCAGGACATTTTTTTTTCTTCAAAAATTAGATAAATAAATAAAAGGGACTGGGTAAATAAAGGCTATTAAATGATAACTTAAATCTTTTTGTTTTTTAGAAAACTTGCATATATATTTATTTTCATTTGAAAAAAATTCTGAAAAATTTAATTTAATTTAATATTATATATTATTTAAACCTAAATATTTCTTTCACAGTTTTAATTAAAAATAAATAAACATATATTTTTTAAAAGAAAAAATATCAACTATTTAATATGTTATTTAAAAGTCCTTACCTAATTCTTCTATTAAAAATTATCAAATATTATACTAGTTCCTTTTTTAATATTCATCAACCAAGTTATTAAGTATGCTTCGTTGTACTATACCAATAATAATTTTCTGCATAGGTCTCAATCTTTTCGGCTGATTTAAAATTTCTTAATATCCTTCAATTACAATTATTTTTTTAAAAATAGAATAAGATTTAACTAATATGAAAAAGGATTTAATTAATATGAACTCCTACTTTGTGAAAAATGCTTCTATTCATAAGATATTATGATAAATTTATGGCATATTCTATCACAATAACATTAAAAAATAACAGTCAATTGTATGGGAGCATTACTTTTATCCGTAAAGTATTCCATTGAATTCAAAGTTCTTTTTGTCTGTAAGTCTAAATTTTTCTGTGATTTTTAATCAATTATTACGAGTAGAAAAATCATGTCAAATTTTAAACTTAATTACTGTTGCTAAATTTCATTGTAACTAACAACACTAAATCTTGTAAAAATCTATTTAGGATATTTCTACCGAGGAAAAGAATTTTATAAATTACCGTGTAAAAGAAAATATTTTATTTTGAAAGTTATTTAACAATACAAATAAACTGTATATATCTACATTTTCACTTCAACCTCTGTTTGTAAAGTCGATTCGTTTGCGTATCTGCTTCTTACTTAGAAGAGATGGGAAAAGGTTAATGTACTTCAAAACATTAATTTATCAAAACATTTTAGTTCTGAACCATACTAAATGATGAAGCTCAAGAAGAAAAGGGAAGAGCAAGGGAATTTAGAGGAAAAGGACATTCTTTACGTGTTGATCGATGCTAAAAATGAGTAAAAAGGACATCCTTTCCATTCTTCCAAGTAAAGACTCTCTCATTAGAGGAAGAGGATGATTTTTCCAAAGTAAAGTGGGAAGATTTTTCTTGATGTTCTTGTTAGAAGTGGGAAATCACTTTGTTTCCATAATTCTCTTTGCACAAAATATAATAGGAAAAGAAGAAAGAGTGTGACATACTTAAATATAATTCATTGTTAAAGAAAAAAAAGATCCAGAATCGTAAGGATATTAAGAAGTAATTTAGAATTTGAAAATATTGAGCGAATTGAAAAATGATTTTTTCAATACTAAAATGTTATTATGATGTATTAAATTAATATATATAGATTATTATTGAAATATTAATTTTCTCTTACGTTATTTCTTAACTAATAGATTTTCATACGATATTTTAAATTAAAAATAAATATAAAAATAAAAGAGTATAAATATGCATAAATATTTTACATAAAATAAATTTAATGTATATATAATGTACTTTACAAAGGATTTTAAAACAACCTTAGTTTCTCGGTGGGACAAAAGAACCAATTAAATAACCAATATTCTGTTGTAGTATATCTTGATATGAATCCAGCATTTGTAGAACATCTTTGAAAATCTATAGAACGAATTAAACTTTATATAATTAAATGTTTGAAGAAAGAAGATCGTTCTTCGAACATTAAATATAAGATAGTTATATCCTTTCTTGTAACTAATGTCTGATTTATTTTCTGGCCCATTCTTTTCTATATCTATTGGCAGCTTTTAACAATGAATGAAAAGCAAAAATTTCCAGTTAAAATTGACATTCATTCACCAGATATTGCCCTGCAAGATTTTGAAAAATAGTATTAAAGATAATATTCGTAAGTTAGCGTGGCAAAGATAATTGCTGAGTTCCGGTGGCTGATATCTAAACCCTACATTAACAAATACAAATAGCATTTTTTCGATTCTATGAGATCCAAGCGAATTGGCCAATAGTGTTGAATTGAAAATATAATTCTGATTGTGCTCTCTGAAGTCATGCATTAATGTCTTCGAAAAAAACAGATCTACTTTGTTAATTGGACTTGGATTCCAGGTGGCAACAAACGAATAACTCCGTATACAATTTACAGCCGTCAGTTTAACTTACAGCTTTTTTAAGATCACACTATATGACTAACTATTTATTAAAGAATGTGATGCACATATCCGTTTCAACAACTATTAAAAGTCTTTTTTCAAGTTATAATGGCGCATCTCATATGTGTTAATACAGTTATAAATTCAACAGTAAGGACATCAGCTTCTTGGAGTAAGATGCTTGTCTCAGTACGTATGAAATTCGATAGTCTCGGCAATTCTCATCGATGATTCATAAGATCATTTGCAGTATTCACCACATGACGTTTTCGAGTCAAATTTTACGCTTGTTTCTCAATAATTCCTGGTTGCACATGTTCCTGCAACAAAATGTGTATTTCTCAAACAGAATCTGAAAAAAAAATCATTTAAATTTAATTTAAAAATAGGTTTATATATATTTTGTTTTATTTAGCCAAGACATCTAATATGTTGATAAAATTATATAATATATTTTTATTTTATTTTAATGTAATTTAAAAAAAAATACTACTACTTCAAGACTTCGTTTAAATTCTTAATCGTCCTTGAATATTTGCTTTGAGTGGAGTCTCTTTAAAGCCTATTTTTCAGCAGCCATTATAGTTTTAAAGGAATAAATCAGGCATCAGCAATCGATATCACTACTATTGTCCATAATCGATAGCAAGAATGCAACGTTACTCTTCTTGAGTGATATTTTTTAAAGAGTTCCCCCACAAAAGCCCAGATCGACTTTCCAAAATTTCTTATCCCCTTGTAGAAGAAAACGGAATGAAAGAAAAAAAAATTCGTTGGGAAACACCCTCAAAATATAAGAGGAAGAAAAAATTAATAGAAAATGGCTCTCTTTTCCTTCTTCGCATTCCAAAAATGCAGATTGCTCCCTTCCAGATAAAAGTAAGAAAAAAAAATCCCTCTCCAATCTCAATTTTATTATTTTTATCCCTTTTAGATTTTCCCTTCATCCCATATCGAAGACTATTTTAAGATGAGATTGAATTTTTTCCACTTTTTATGTACCCCCTCCCTTTTTTATGCATATATGTATATACAGATATCAGTATGGAGCAGGCTTTCTGGTGGATAAGAAAATTCATTTCCAAAGCGGATTCGATATAAGTATTTTTCACAATATGAAATCTTTCCGCGGATATCAGCGAATCTTTCATACATTTTACACACGTATTCTTTTATAAGAAAGAGAAGTAAACAAGAATATTCACGATTATTATTTAAATTGAGATCACGAAACTAGTTATTAAAACTTTTCTAGCAAATTAGCAAAAGAATATGATTAAGTTCGTATCAATATTTCTTTTTATCAGTTGACAAAAACTGTAAATTAAAGTGAAAATTTTATTGCAGTTTTAATCCAAATAAATTTTATATGATAAGCAGTTTGGATCATTATTATTACAAACCAAATAAGTCGAGAAGTGGTAACTTATTGGTTAGGACGTTTTTTTCGTTATCGGAATGAAGGGAGATCGAATCCCATCTTAATTGAAGATCCACAGCGTTCACTAAAGGTGGCTGGGTATATTAAATATGACTTGGTTACAGCGTCTTACAAATGAAATAATACCTGTTTTTCATTTGACAGATCAAATGGGGAAATATTATGCTTGGACCATACTTCTAAATTACTAATTATGAAGACTTCCACCCGTTTCTGGAAGTAGGCTAGTATATATATATATATATATATATATATATATATATATATATATATATATGTATATATATATACACACAAGCTGCTTCCAGAAAAGTACTCCACCTCTTTAGATGAAAAACACTGGTTGGATTCATCACAATTTAAAAGCACGTACTTAGCAGAATATTTCCCAATACTTAAAACTTTCCTAATATATAAGCATATAATTGCAAACAAATAAGGAAAAACTTTTACGCAGTAACATAATTTACGTAACGAAATTAATCACAATTTTATTAATTTAAATTTCTTCTGAACATATTAAAATATTTGAGTAATTTTTATAATAACATCTTCAAATAAAGCAAAATAAATTTAAAATCTTGATTAATTGAACTTGAAGAAGTTACGCATAATTAATAACAAATAAAGCAGAGGCTTTTAACATAATTTAGCACTGTATATAAAAGTTGAAATATTAGATACTCCCTTTCTTGATTTTTTCCTTTCTTTATGTTATTGAAAACAATATCACATAATCTTTAAATAATATATCTGTTTGAGGCACTTCTGCTAAAATTTAAATAAAAGCGAAAATTTATGTTAACATCAAATAAAATCTATGAAAACATTGGATATTTTTTGAGACATATCTTAAACATTAATTCAAATAACTGCCTTACTTGTTCTTAAAAAGCCACAGCATTATTTAATTTTCATACTATAAAAGCGTATAATTATTAAATTAATTCGTGTTATAAGATGATTTCATACGAATATTAAAATGCAATTATATTTTTATTCAATGTTGTATACCCAAAAAATATATTGCAAAAGTATGTTATGTTTCATGAATGAAAAATTTTTACTGTGAGTGGATTTTGCTCATTTTCCTTTCTTTGGAACATAGAAGTGGTTTTCCAACAATACGGAAGATTTTAATTGTTAAATGTTGTCACTTTTGTTTTATATATATATATACACACAAGTAAGATTCACCTTGAGAATTGATGATGGATAGTAAATGCGTACACCTATTTTAACTTCACTTTATATTATTGCAACTTTGAAAGCCTGCATATTAAAATAAGTTATCAAAATATTATGTACTAAAACATTCATAAAAAACAATTGTTTTACAGTTAAACAATTCAATTAGATAGGTAAATAACCCTATCTTAAATCCATTTTCCTTAGAAAAATACATTGTAAAGAGCTATAATAAAACCCTTCAGTTTACGAATATTTGTCTCAGTATTATGAATGTAAACAATCGACGAACGTAAAGAGATCCAAAAATCCATAAATGCTCGATTGCGCCTGCGTCAAGCAATCGCCCAATCATTGTTTGTGATGAAGCGCGCCTTCTTCACCCACTAAGAGAAGAACGTAAGCCCAAGGCAGGTGTCCAAGAATCATCTTGTTGATATTTCATTGCTTGTTTATCACTGCCTTCATAGGTGACCAAACGGAATCGTTGGACCGGAAACTGCTCTCTGTTGGAAGGTCTTTCTTCATGTATGGTACCGATCGTTGCTGTTTCTTTTCTTCTTCAATATTTTTTGTGAAATATATATAGTTAAAAAATAAGATAATATATATTATTACATTGACACACAATGCAAGAAATATAATTTAAGCAACAATGATGAACTAAGCACCATCAATAAAAGAATGATTAGCTGCAATTTGTTTATTCGTGTTAAATGTTTCTTCTCTTTGTTTATTCGTGTTAAATGTTTCTTGTTGAACTCAGACAAATTGCATTACTTTAATTTTAGTGTAATTCTAACTTGATAATTTTTCCAATTCCATCTCGACTAAAGTTAGGTAATGTGTGCATAATCAATTTTTAATTCATGATGATAGCCTGAATGATTGCTTCTTTAAAACAAAAAATTAGGTTTTCAAATTTATATTGATTTCTATGAATTTTAATCTTTGAAAATCAATTATATAAAAAAAATTCTGAATAAAATTATAGTAATAAGCTAAAGAGATTTTTTTTCTTTACATAATAGAAATTAATTCATTGCAAAAAGTTACTTTATAATCTCTACAATCTCATTATGGTTAAATATACATCGATATTGTAATAATTTTTTTTCTTTTTCTTAGTCATAAATTTTAAAATAAAACAAACCAGAAGTTGCCTCATCGCTAATTTTTCTATATAATTGTAATTTAAAAAATAACAAATCATTGTACAAAATGCTGATATTAAGTTGAAGCAATGAAGCATTATCATTATAAAATAATCTAAGTATTTTATGAAATGATTAAAATAGTCTGAATTTTGTGTAAAAATATAGTAAAAAAATTAAAAAAAACTACGAGCTTTTTTTACAAAATGAATCTTTTTAGTTAAAGTTTTATTTATAGAAAAAAAAAATTTATAAAAATGGTACTCATATTAAGAAGCAAGTAATATTATAAAATGTTAAAAATGAGATTACTTTAAGAAAATAAGATTAATTCAATAAAAAATAAACAAACTGAACTAAAATAAAAAAGTTATTATAGTTTTTTTATCTCTAATTATTTAAATGATTTTTTTTTATTTTAAACAGAGCATCTAATACGATTTAGTTATTATGATATTCAAATAACTATTTAATAATAAAAATTTATTTTGAAGCGAGGCAAAGTAAGTCTACCAAATGTGTTTAAATTTAAATATCTAATTAATTTGTAGTTATTAATACTATTATCGTTACACATTTTTATTAGAAATGCAGGAATTTATTGCAAATACTTACAATAATATTTTTTTTAAATAATTTAAATTTTAATTCAAATGAATTGGCTAAAAGTCAAGAAATTGGTCTTGCTTGAGAGGAAAGTTAACATTATTTACTTTATGAGTGAAAATTTCGTTGCCACTTTCCCAAACTTATCCATTGTTTGAACTTGTTTCAAATAAGTTTTGACTTTTCAAATCAGTTTCGATATGTAGCAAAAGTTGAAATAAAATGCTTGATATGATTAAAAGGAATAATTTTTATTTAAAAAAATATTGTCCAAATTAAGAAAAGCTTGTCTGGAATAAATTAAAGCATCTAAACTGAAATTGTTTGAATGACTAGCCTGAAGGTCTGACGCAAGTCTGAGTAAAGAATTCTCATCAAAAGCAAGCTGGGGATGAGGAAAACCTCCTTTTAAGAAAACTAGTTAGTTCGAGTTAAGACAGGCGGAAAGAATGATGCTGAAGATTGGGAGGAGGGTGAGACCAAGGCTCTCCACTCTCTTCTGCCCCCTCCTTAAACACACGCCGCCCTTGTATTGCAGCATACTAGTGCCCCCTCCACCCCTCTCAAAGTTGCCGGTTCCTACCCCTTGATGTGCAGCAAGACACGTTCACGCTTTTCAGGTCTAATCAACTCAAGTATGGTAAGACGCACTTTGGAGGAATGCTCCACCAAGACACAAATCCTCCAAACGTTATAAGATCGTTTGTACGGGAGGGTGGGCCAGGGGGAGCATATTTCTAATAAGTAGGGGGGTGAGGAAGTCGAGGACCGATGTCTTCAGCTTCAGTTCATAATGAATAATGTAGAAGTTCAGATTGGCGGCACCCCAAAAAGTTGCCGCGCAAAGTCGGTAAGTAAAGCTGTTTACACACGAAGGTCTAAGGACATTTTTGCTGTCGGTATATTTTTTGCTGCTGTTATTGTTTCGAATATCACCAGTACTTGTTTATGTTGGGTTTGACCCCCCCTCCGGCGATGATGAGTAGATAAGGTTTTTGCGTCTTCCATCAGAGGGTAGGCGAACGAGAATCGGAATGCTACTAGATGAGGCGGTTCACAATCAGTATGGTATATGTGAGGAGAGGGTTGGTAACGATTTCCCATCTCGGATATTAACAACTTACAGGTATGATTGTAACTTTTATGCTTAATTTATTATTTAAAACCTTTCAATGTGAGTGGAAATAATAAAAACAATTTCAGATGACTTTTTTATTCGAAAGAAAACTTGAAATTTAGCACTCTGAAGAAGACGAATCTTGTACTGAATTTAACATATGAAGAATAATTTTATGATGGGAAAATATAAGAATGAAAATTGATTAATAGGCCTTTTGTTTTCTTTTTTAAAAATACAAGTTCAATAAATTTGTAAAAACTTATACTTGCATATATTTATATGAATTACTGAAAATCAAATGTCAATATGAAATGCATTTTTTAAAATAATTTTTATTTACCTCTTATGTATATATATATGTATAAAAATTGATAACACATTTTGTTTGATATTTTAATATTTCTTCTGTATGTATTGGAGTGATTTTCAATGCGTTGATATATAAATATTTTATTTATGTATTAAACTATATATTATTTATATATAAGAAATCTACTTTATTAATTTCAGAACACTTTTGTGACCGAGAAAATTATTGTTGCTATAATTTTTGTGTATTTAATTATGACGCGAAGAAGCAACTAAATATGTTTTAGCACATATTATTGCTATTCTTAACATTTTTGAAGATTTCAAATATAAATAATTTTGGAATATAAAAATGTTAAATTTAACGGATGTTTATAAGAAAAATGTTTGTATATTCAACCACATAGTAAACATTATTGTGATTTTTTTTATCATAAAGAAACTATTTTAACTAAATGTTCAATTAAAATATCTTTATTTACCACTTAAATGTGTTATCAACGTACTCCTTAATTAATGATGTAATTACTACTATTAACAAAAAATGTTGTAACTAATTTTTGTTACCAAATTGTTGATTACTTACTGCTACTAACATCTTAGCTAGAAAATGTCTTTTTTTGTTTGTAGTACTTTTTTATATTCTTAAATTATAATATTTTATTAATTTAATTCAGATTTCAGCTAACAAAAACTATATGAAAGGATTAAGGTAGTCAAAAATCTAATTCGATATTATAATTAACATTTTCTAATTAATTGTGATTAGAAAAATGGTAAAACATTCACTAAACAGAATACTAATAATTAGATTTCACATAACACTGTCTAAAATTCCAATATTATTTTGAAATTGAATTATCGAACATGTTCATGAAGAAATACGATTACAAAATACTAGTAATGCTCATTATTGAGAAAATTAACCATTTATGAGATGCATAAAGATAGGAAATATCTGTGAATTTTCTAATCTATATGAAATATTATTGTAAAATATTGAATTTCTTTTCATCTGCCCCAAATTATAAAGAGAATTAATTAAATTATCTTATTTTAACACAATAAAAGCTGTTTGTCTAACTATAAGAGCAAATATGTTTAAAAGGATTATATATATATATATATATATATATATATATATATATATATATATATTTGTACATTTCATCTTTACATAAATAATATATTAGTTAAGCAACAAAACCTATTTGAAGATATATTATTGATTATAGCTAAGAAATTAAGATGAAAATAATCTATCAATTTACCTTCTTATTGATGATCAATTTTCTTCTGTAAACTATCCTATCTCAAGTGTTCAACTTCATGTGTTTTAAACAAATAAATATCAAATAAACGATTGAGTTATCACTCATATAAAGCTTTTAATTTGCAACTTAAATTTATAAAAATTAATTACATTTTTACATAGCAAAAAATTAAGCACTTAAAAAAAATTTATCAAAAAATATTATGGATATAATTATTTCCTATTTAGAAAAATTCAATATTTATAGCAAAAAGAAATCTCTCTAGCTAAATATTATGTAAAGATCTTAAAAAATTAACCTGTATTAGAGTTCATATTGAAACTATGTTTCCAATGCAACAGAAAAATATAAAGTTAACTTCATTCCTTTCTTTCCTTATGCTTGTGAATTAAAAACTGCCTGTTTTATCTTAGTTTATTTCCAACATAAGATTAACATTCCCACTAGATTAATATAGTAATTAGTTATTTTCACTAAATTAAACTGAAAGATTACATTTTTAATTATTAGTTGTGATTTTTTTCCAGGCCACAGTGGTATCAACCAGCTGGGCGGCGTGTATGTGAACGGTCGACCCCTGCCGGATTCCACGCGACAGAAGATCGTGGAACTGGCGCACAGCGGGGCTCGGCCCTGCGACATCTCCCGCATCCTCCAGGTATCGAACGGCTGCGTCTCCAAGATCCTCGGCCGATACTACGAGACCGGGTCCATCCGTCCCAGAGCGATCGGGGGTAGCAAGCCCCGGGTCGCCACCCCCGACGTGGTCGCCAAGATAGCCCACTTCAAGAGAGAGTGCCCCTCCATCTTCGCCTGGGAAATCAGAGATAGGCTCTTGTCTGAGGGTGCCTGCACGAATGATAGCGTCCCAAGTGTAAGTACTCTATGAACACTTATCTGCTCTCATATTGTTGCACAGAAATCAGGAAATTCTTTGCAAATACTGATACTATTTAAAAAGTATTTATAATTGAAAAAAAAAGTATAATAAATTTTTAAAGTTGTTTTTCCATACATTATATATTCATTATTCCTAAGATAAACTCTTTTATTCTTTTATAATATAAAATATTTAATGTATTTTAACATTGATGCACGATTGTTATAATAATATACATTTCAAAATTACCATTCAAAACTAAAGATATCGAAACTAATTTAAAAACTCAAAAATTATTCTATTGCATTCAGTAATTCAATATTTTTTTCATGTTTTAATAATTTATATTGAGCATTTAATTTTTTCGAGCTAATTACGTTTACGTAAGTTTATATATATTATTTCTCCCAAATAATATAGTAAGTTCTTGAATGTTTTAAATTTAATTATTTATATTGTAAATGTTGACATATATAATACATATTTCCTTAATCTTATTTATATATGAATATTTTTTGTAAGAATTTAATAAATGCTAGAAACATTGGATTTTATCAAAAATTTTATTACAATGAGATAATTATTTTTATTTTAGTTCAATTTTGAACGCTTAACACTAGACAATTTTAGTAGTTACTTGCATAGAGAAATTAATATTTCATTCTAAATAACTGGTTCAAAATACTATTAACTAAATTTATTAAGGTTTAAAGTCCATTTTTGATATTTTATCATAGCCAAAATATTTGAAATATGATATTGAGTCATTCAGGTAACTTTTGAAGAATTTGAATTTGAAACTATAAAATGAAGAAGAATAAAAATAATTACAGTTATATATGACATTTTTAATAAAATATATTAATCACCGTACCTGAAGGAAATGTTTTATAAATACGGTGTGCTGAATAATAAACTAAATAAATAATTGGTTACTGTCCATTAGCTTAAATTTATTTGCTTAATAACTTATTGTGAATGAATATCAAACAACAAATGTTATTTAATAAAAATTTACTTTTCCTGCATTTCGCTGTGACAAAGCATGCCCTCAGAAACGAGGAGTGAGTTATCACTGAATGTATTATATCGACCGGACAATGCGGTTCCAGCACTTTAACTCGGCAATCGACCACATTCAGTGGGAATGGGGGCTCTGAAAAGGAAGAAGGGAGGGTGGGTGCGTGGGTGGCATTCGGTTGGTAAACAGGTTAAACACTGCCCCCTAAATTAGGGTATCGGTATCACGCGCGCCACAAAATCACTGATTGGATCCCCTTACCCAGGAGACACCCGATTATCCTCTTCCCGTCATCCTCTCCATTCATTCCGGGATGCATTGTGTAGGGAGAGAAAGTTAGGGAAAATATTTTTAATCTTTCCCCTTTCTTTTTTTAACACTTAATGGAAAAGGGATTTTAAGTTTTTTTGATTCAAAACTGATTATTAATGTTCCCTAGAGAAATAATCATGTAACAGTGGATTAGTTGCTTGAAAAATATATTTTACGTGTCATTCTGATTTTAATTGTGTAAATATATATTATATTTTTAAACCACAAGATTAAATTTTTACATTTTGAGATTTTTATCTATGTAAAAAACATATAAAAAAAGAAGTTTATATAATCTTAAATATCATTAAACCATGCCCCAATACTTTGATTTAAAAAAAAGTACAGTTTCATTCTATTTAGCACTAATTTAATTACATATATACATATATATATATATATATATATATATATATATATATATATATATATA
>JAPDSC010020246.1:0-11949 GCA_026290005.1 Latrodectus geometricus | reverse complement strand
TAAGAATTATTTAAAATATACGCAATTACTTTAGCTATCTAAAAGTTTGATACATTTAATTTAACGATAATACAATGTGTGTAGGTTACATAAATATATAAATGTAAGATTTATTATTTTTTTTTCACTAATTTTGGTTCAAAATAAATCACTAAAAGAACGAAAAATATCACGAATGTATAATTTCATAAAAATCCATTTCAAAGTTACATTTCGATTGCTATTTCATATTGAAAGAGATAACACGGATCAATATGAAAAGAGATACACATGATTACAATTTTTAAATTTTAACGTAAATCACATAAATAAAAAAAGAAGGATGGGGGAATGTAGTTTTTCTAGGAAAGCAGGGGGAAAAAGAGAGGGAAAAACACAGGAAATCTTTCTCCCAACAACTTCATTAGGGAAAAGAGGCATTGATTCCGGAAAGGGTGGGAAGCACATAAAAATGAAATAATATTTAGCACGGAAAGGGGGAGACTCTGATGCATTGTTGCTGGAGGGGTAAAACGCATTTTTGACAGCTCATCTGCGCTTATTAATTTTTCTTTAAGCCGAACAGCCGACCTTGGAGATAGGGAATTAAATTAACTGTTAATGAAATTTGCGGCTGCTTTTCGAATACAAAAGACTGGGGGGAGAATGTCGGTGGGGAAAAAGAGAGGCGTCTGCCCTCGAAAACTTGAATAAGGAATGAGCAGAGGAAAATTGAGGGAAGAAGTATTTGGAGTAACAGGATGAGGATTTTTCCCAGTACTTCTCCTATAATAGATCGTGTCTTCTTCCGCGGAAGTGAAAGAAATAAAGTTTTTGTCTGTGCTAGTAGTCTTTGTCAAGTTATTTAAAATGAATTTTTGTATGGTATAAGAAATCAAGTAAAAAGTTTTTCGATTCCTTTTAAATTGATGCATTTCCGGAGTCATGGCCATTAATTCAGTAGTTCATAAGTTTGATTCCCACCTTGTAGATAATCTTTGCAGTCATTTGGAGGATACTTTAATTACAGACTTCGTCGAATTAATTCTTGAGTAAAATAAAGGCCGTTCAGTGTTAAATCGAGGAATGAAAATTTTTTCTTGTAATTCAAATAAATTATGAATTTTCATAGGATTACAAGACATTGCTTTCTGGAGTATTTTTAGGAATATAAATTTAAATTAATATAAATAAATAATGAATTAATTGGTAAAGCAAACATAATAATGAATAGAACTTTTTAAAGAAATATTAATGCTATTATTTTATTTTCATGCTTATTCTGCAATTAATTCCGACATTTAATCTGTTTGACATTTTTTATTTTTCAAGTTTTAGAAACAGTTTCTTAAATTACTTTGTGACTCTTTATTGTAATTTTATTAATAATTAAGTTAAGGTGAATTTTTCCAATAAAAATTATCATATATGGAATTAGCTTGTTATTACATAGTTTTACTATTTGCAAATCAAATTAGTTATTTGTACTCGAGATGGGAAAGTATTATTTCGGCTTAAAATTAGTAATTAAATTAAAATTAAATTAAAATAGCACGGCATAATATTACTGATAGTATATTATATTTAAAAAAAATTGGTTCCGGTACAAAAAATCATCGTACCAAAAAAAAAGAAAAAAACCTTTTTATTTTATTTGAAATAACAATGACGATAAATTCTCTGCGTAAGTTAAATCTTCCAATTTTCAATGAATTATTGTTTATTTATTCATTTATGATTTTTTTTTTCCATTTTCCGCAAATCTCTCTAAGAAATGGAAAACCCATTAAGACATTTGAAATTAAAGATTTTACCTGAGAATAAATATATAATCTGAAAATGATATAATACTTCTTGAAGATTTATAGTAATTTGTAAACAATATGGAAAAATATATTCTTTAATTTTATTATATCCAGTATGTAATCACATGTTTTCTGATAAAAAGAGCATGTCTTGTTTTATTACATTGTTCTTCGTATTACGTTATAACACAGTTAAGACATTTTTTCCATAAGTTTATTTTTTAATTATTTTTTATAGTTTGAAAATTTGTAGTTTTCTGCACTGAATCTTTCATAATGAGAAACTAAGTTCTACTATATTCATCGATGTAATTTGCATTAGTCCAATTATATTTTCATTGTTCTCATAGAAAACTTAAAAAATTTCCATTTTTTTATCCTATAATTTTGTAATCTGTGTTATTTTTTAACTGTCTCAGATTAACGGCTTAGGATTTTTCCTTTTAATCCTTTCATGGCACATTGATATTTTGTCCCTTTTAGAGGTTAAATAATTGAGTTTGACTAGATATTGTGAAACTGGGACATAAAATTTAACCAGAATTAATTTTAAACAAAAATAAAGGTTCTAGTATTTATTATTTTGGCTGCAAATTTGATAATTTTTCACCATTGAATAATAAAACTGATATTAAAAATTTTACACAATTAATAGAGTTTTAGTTCTGAACTTTTATAAAAGGAACTGTTAATTTTTTTATAAAAATTGTACATACGAAAAATTTGTGTAAATTACAGAAACATATACATTTTTTTTTATTTCAAATATACACACAGCTTTTAAATCGGTTATGTAGTTGGTATATTGATTTCCCATCCGGTGGCTCTGGATTTAAACCTCGAGGAAAAATGTGAATATTGATTGATATTGTATTCCTTTCGATTACATCTAAAAATATTTATATGCTTCTTAAGCTTATTAAATTTGCTGTTGTATGTGAAGACTGGTAGTGCAGCAGCAACCAAACCAAACTTAAGCTTTTTAAAAGTCATTAGTTACATTATGAAGTTCATGAAGTTGAATCAATAACATTGTTGCAGTAACATAATCTTTATCTGGCCTATAGTTGGGAAGTTCCCGGGTTGGAGTCTTCATATTTTAGAAGCAGGGATCAAGTAGGAGATTTCTAATACTTGTTCTGCCTTCCCAGAAGAATAAAAAAAATTCGTTCTTGTTATCGGATAGTAGAGAGTTCGACTCCCGATCCAATCAAAGATTCGTCGTACTCACTAATGTTGAGTGGGATACGTTAAAGATATCGTAATGGCAATGTCTTCCATGTGAAATGATACCTTTGGGAATGGCAGTGCAAATATTGGGGGTCTTCTGCTTGGTACTGTTTTTCAAGTACGAAGACTCTCACCCGGCTGTTTAATTGGTAGGATCCAATTCTGGACAAGGTACCAGGAAGCATACCGATTCACAACATACAACAACTTG
This sequence comes from Latrodectus geometricus, assembly GCA_026290005.1. Lineage (NCBI taxonomy): Eukaryota > Metazoa > Arthropoda > Arachnida > Araneae > Theridiidae > Latrodectus > Latrodectus geometricus. The sequence continues at coordinate 8,724 of JAPDSC010020246.1, read as the reverse complement.
AAAGAAAGACAATCAGGAACAAATAAATATCAGAAATATATAAAAATTAATATTGAAGTATCTTGGTTGGCAGTCAATATAGTAGAAAATGTTTTGCTCATTTGTCGATTTTTAAAACAATATATTAAAATGTTTACTTAATTAATTGTTTTGTCATAAAATATCCGAAATCATTTTTTTCCCTCTAATTCATGCGTTTACCACTATATATCAATAGCACGTAAAGCTTAAAAATTGAGTGGTACAATATTATAGCATCTATTATTCAATTATTGGGAATACAATTTATGAATCAGATGATAGAATTTTAAATGAAGTTAATAATTTTTTTCCATATGAAGAGGTTGAGTTTTCCGTTTATTTCTTCTCCACGATCTTATTTACACATAAATGATTTGAACGAAGTCTACCCAAATATGAAAAGAGTGAAAAGTTTTATAATGAATGCGCCATACTATCATGAAGGAATAGATTTTTCGAAAAGAATGGAGCTGAATTAATTCTTATGAAAAAAACACGAGTTCAAAAAAACAAATGAAAATTATTTGATAATTTTTTATATTGAAATTATTGCTTGAAAATAAATAATACAAACATCTTTAAATATAAGCATAAATTTCTAAATGAAAAATAATTCATAAATATAGTTTCATAAAATTTTAATTACTTTTAACAGGGTGTTAAATATATTTAATGATATTATAGGCTATTTATTATAATAAGATTGTTACAAGTTGACATCTCTCTCGTATATCAATTATTAAATGAAATAGATAGGTGACATTCTTTATGATTGACTCTAAGAAGTTTTTGTTTTGCAAAAAAAAATTCAGTAAATGTTGAATTTTAAACTCTGTATTTCAGTTATTATGATTATATTAATTTTAATTTTATTATTAATTGATGTAATTTTCTAACAAATGCTGTTTGACTTGATGCTGAAACAAGCCTCCAGAGAAGATTTGACAAAATAGATGTCTCCTGAATATCTTAATAATTGAGGAAGATTTTTCTCACATTTTTATTTTAAAATCTTATTTAACAAAAATTGAAATTGTCACATTAAGAATTTCTTTGTATCTAAAATAATCCCTAAAGGTAAAAACATTAATCTGAATCAAAGCGTAACATAATAAAACGTGAAAGAAAAGATATTTTTTATCCCGTGAGAATTATAAATTATGAATTTACTTAAAAATTTCAAAAATTTATTTTTATGAGAGATTCTTAATGAATTGTAAATTTATACATGTTATTAGCCAGAAAAAAGCATAATAAAACCTTGTGATACAGTTATTAAATCAATTTTCTTATATAGAATATCCATTCTTAATCAGTAATTTAATTAATTTTACAATTCACTTATGATATTTGCATAATGATATTTACTGTTAAAGTAGGATAGTTTGATGCTCAAATGTCATTCTTTGCACGTGAGAGTTATTTAGACTGGGACCTATATTTTAAATTGGAATCCGTACCACTACAAACTTCCACAACCGACGTATAATTTGAAACCATGAACTGTTGAACTAAAGGTCAGAGAGTTAACTATTCAGTTACTTATATCCGGCTCTTTAAAGCATATAATGAATGAATAAAAAAATGTTAGATTTTAGGAATTACTAAATCAAGTACTTGTAAGTTTTGAGCTTTGACTTCAATAAAATCTTTCAATAAATTCTTACAAAATACAGTTGAAAATACAAGTAGGAAAAAATTAATAAGGCTATTTAAAGTGAAATTTATAATTTAAAATTCTAATTTTTTCAGTCGAGATGTTGCTTCTGAATTATTTAGTTAAAATATAAAACAGTCTTGTGTTAGCATTAAGTCGACATTAAATATTTGTCTACTCTAATTTGTAAATCAATCAAAAACTTACCTAGATTTGATCTTACACCCTAAAGTTTTATGCAATAACAATCTTAAAAACTTTTTCTTCTAAATTAACAGATTGATTACAAATCGATTCATATGATTTTTAGGATAAGGATTCCATATCAAATTCTCAAATAGTTTAAAAACCTTTAAAAATTTTTCGATAGTATTTTATAAAGTTAAAACTTCTTGAATATATATCAGAAGACTATGTTACTGTGTTTCAAGAACATTATTCTTAAACGGAATTTTTACCATAAGATTCACTTAATTAAAGGCTCTATCAGAAATAATATGATCCTGAAATATCAGATTTAATTTATTGAAGCATGTCATCTCAATAACTTGAACGCTTATGCAGGAATCAGGATGCATATTTATATTAAATATCACCTGTACGATAGTTAGAAAAATTAATTTCTTTTCCTCATCAAATCATTTAGATTGTAATGAGATGGTTTGAAGACAATGAAAATTAAAAAATTGTTTATAGAATGAATGATATTTGACAGAGAAAATATCAAAAAATACATGCGAAGATTTCTACTTTTAGCTATAATCCAAATATACTTGCAGTTAATCTATTAATTCTCAGATGCGTACAGAATTATTAAGAGCTTAAACTTCTCTTGAATCTGAGCTTTACTTAGACAACTGTTTGCATAGGCAGTTTTCCTCTGGAAAGCCCTGTCTGCATAACAATTTGGACAGCACCCCCTCCCAGGACAATAGCGAAAGTGGGTGGTGCCTGCTGGGTATCTTTCTTCCGACATCAATTGAATACGACTCAATTCACAAAGACCATGGAAGTCAAGCTAAAGCCTGTTGAGTTGAATGGTACGAGGGTCCTCCGCTGTGTGACACAAAAGCATATTTGGAGCCAGGACGGCATTGCTACACTCTCCGAAAAAGGATATTTTTATCGATCGGCCAACAAAATCTTCATAACTTTGTGTACGTGCACCCTGAAAAAGCGTGTTCCGTCTATTCATAAAATCATTCACGTTGTGTTATTTCGATGATTTGATGTATTGTCGACTTCTGAATACCTTAACATGTACCCCGTTTCTTTCCTTTGATAAATGACATTCGTACAGGGATGCGTCTCCTTTGCAAGTTAGTATTTTCTTTTTTTCACTCCTTTTGAATGAGTTGTTGAAAAGTTCCGACATCTTGCCTTTGACCCTAAGTAAAGGCTTCAGAAATGTTTGGTATGGTTATTCGATTATGCTCTTGAATTCATTCTAAAGGCAATTCTGTTAAACAGAATTATTCTATTCACTGAAGTACAGAGGAAAATATTACCATAAAAAACATTCAGAAAACGCCTACTTGTAAAATTCTATTTATAGAACCAAACTCATTGACGTATAATATAAGCTAATGAAATGAAACTACAGTGTATTGTATATCAATAAACAGTTGAAATTAGAAACTATTTTATACAATATTTAACCTCAATTTTGTGTTTTCTAATATATATTATTAGGGTAAGACATAATTGACAATTTAAAGAAATTAAATGCATTTTTTCTTTAACTGGTATACATAAATAATAATTTCTCAAAATATGACTTAATATTTATTAAAACATGTATGCGTTTCAAATAATGGATGAATCTTTCTCGATTATTAAAATCGTAAAATAATCGTGGTAAGTAGTTCAAATAATTGAAAAGACATTTCTCTAATGCTTGCCCAAAACAACCTATATTAAGTAATTAAAACAAATAATTTAAAAATTTAAAGTTTTCAATCACATTTATATTGATTTTACCGTTGAGAGTCAGAATAACATACAGCAATAAATTATTATTGAGAAATACACAGAATAATTAAGTTATATTTTTTAAGCTATAACAATTAACAAAGTATTAATAACAATAAAAATAATTAAAATTATAATAACTCCAACTATTATTTCCAAAATCTCACTATAGTATATGCTTTATATCATTTTGTGATTACTGAAATTAATCAATACGATCTATTAAATTTAAGTAATTAAAAATCCTAATTTGTTATTTTGTATGGCTAATTTTTTTTTTTTTAATTTTTTTTTAAAGTTTCGCATTACATTTTGATCGCATGTATAGTGTTAAATAAAAAATTAAATTAAAAAATTATGAATTTTTATTTCAGATGTTTCTTTTTTTCTTCTAAATATTCTTATTCTAATGTTATAAAATACTTTAGTCAGAATAAAAATAACTATATGAGAAGACAAGCAAAGAATATTTAATAACGTTTTGGTAACATTTACTAATGTATTAAAAATCAAAATCTTGCAAAGTGTAAATACAAATGGATTTCAAGAATTTAAAAAGGTAAATGAAATTATAAAAGAAAATTAAATTCTGACACAATTTAATATAGTGTAAAATATTCTGAAAGTATCTAAAAAAAAGTATTGGAAATAAAGTGAAGAGGAGAAAGAATTAAAATAATGGCGAGCTAAAAGTATGCCTACTTGACCATCCATCTCCACTTTGTGACTGATCCCTCTTTCATTCGATTTTAGTGACAAGTTTTCTCCTTCACGGGCTGTCCCTTCTTCTGGCCCACTGAGTTCTGGAAGCTCATCAGTTTGAGTATTTATTACTTGTGCAACCGCCATTGCTGTCAGGGCGGCAAATTTGTCATCGGCAATTTGACGAGAGGAGGATATTCCGCCAAACACCTCCCTCCCGGAGATGTCAAAACTCGACATTTAAAACGTTTGTCCATGACAAAGTTGTCACCCTGCTGCCAATTTCCACTTTTCGGCAATTCGCTTCTGTTTATGAACGAAAAATTCACCGTGCATGAAATTAAGCTTCAACTTATTTCGAAAATGTAATGCGTTTCATAACTACACCCTTTACATTTAAATTATTATTCTCTTCATTATGAATCAAAAAAGATAAATTTATCATTGTTTTTTATCAATTTTTTTATGCATATAAAACATAGTCTAAGTATCTAGTGATTATAATATTTTATGAATCTTTGTTAAAGCTGAATTTTAATAGATTTGAAAATATACATTTACAGTTTATTCTTTACTATATTTAATTATTTAGTTCAACCCGAATTAGGAGGCTGATTGTAATTTTTGGTCACGATAAATTTTATTATATTGGAGTCGAATGCAATCTATCATTGGAGTAGGTCTATTGATAACTGAGCTTTAAGAAAGGAAGTTGGACAAGTTCTTAATTAATTTAAGGAACGATCTAAAAAAATATTCAATACTGATTACCAAGCATGTTGGAGACAAAATAGAAATGATTGGTTGACAAAATGAGTCTTGAAACATTATTATCAACCATGCGTTAACTATGCACAAGATATGGACTAAATATTTTAAATCACACAATACTTATTATTTTTAAGGACTTAAGTCTAGGCTCGTCAACTGATAAAGTGTACTATTAAAGCCATCCACAATCATCTATTATTTTGTAAATTGCTCAATTATACAGGTTCGGTGGAGATTAGTTTGTTCCTTCTTTTCCTTGGATTAAGTTTTCTACAGTATATAGAGAGAATAAAGCAACAGAGTATTTATAATTATGACGGACTGTTTTTGATTTACTATTTATCACTCTTAAGCCCCAACTAAATTTACAGTGAGTTTACTTTTAACCCTTGAATATTTTTATATGGCCTTATTATTTATATCCGTAAAATTGAATAAAAATTTAAATTGAGGATTCATTAAGCTGCAACGATAAACGATTATTTAAGTAAGCTGATTTTAAAAATATGTAAAACGAATTAATTATTTTTTCTGTAAAAAAATGATAATTACTGCCTAAAAACCTTTTATTTGAATTGCAAGTATATTTCCAAACATTATTCATACTTTAATTTTGAAAATATCAAGGAAAGAAAAGATAAACCTAACTGGCCTTTTTTTCTTAGAGAATAGCTTCTCATTATATTGTCAATCGCAACAATTTATTTATTATTTGCCATTCTTATATTTTATCTAAAAACAATGTATTCTTATATTGATAAATTTTAATATTCTTGTATTTTGTAGAAAATGTCCATCTTTTCATCGCATTTTCCACTCATTTTTTGAAGAGGGTATGCTTTTAAATTTAAGCTAATTTGAAATCATTGAATAACTTCTTTAGTTCTTTTCTAAATTAAAACGTGAATATTCTTTCATTTTATTCGTGTTCTGAAATCAATTGCTGTCTTAAATCTCAACACTCTTTACTGCCTTTACATCCTATAGTATCCTCCATATACATAAAAGATTCAATACAAAACAGAGCAGAATACTTCTTACAAAGGAATGTTTCATTATCTATGCAAGGGTAGATAATAACTATTATTTAAGTATAGTGTGTTTTGGTTTGATAAGAAGCTTTTGTAAATGTATTATTCATGTAAAGTTGAGATATTCGATTGAATAAATTTTATAGAAAAACTAATCTATTATTGAATTTTTGATTTAAAGATTGAATATTCTAATTCAATTTCTTTTTCCTCAAAGATCGTATACAAGTTTTTGCCAATTTACACCATAACTGTTTACGTTTATATAATTTATTGAAATCTCTTCCCCTTATGTAGCCTGATTCTTCTGCAGATTGCTTATTATTCATCTCCTTTTAACCTAGATTTCAAATATTTTTAAACAGTTTTGTAAGTTCTTGATAAATTTTAGTAAGAAATAGTGGAGAGACGTGAACTGCGCAAAATGAAATTAATTTCTTGAATGAAAGAAGAAAAAAATGTGTGACTGGAATCTATATTCTGTAAATGGCTGATAAATTTTAGCATGGTAAATGATAAGTATATGAAAATGATATTAAAATTTTTTACGATTTTCATTTGTAGCGTTTAAAAATTAATAAGATTTTATTCGTGTCTTGCGTTGCTAGTAACATTAAAAGATCTTAGGTTAGGTTATGACGTGGACATTTAAGAGCTCTATATTAATATCTTTGTAGCTCATATTGAGGAAGATAATTGGGAGTGTTTTTTTTTTTTTTTTTATAATCAGGCACGCATGCCATAGGTACCCGTTTATTGGGTAAGAAACCATTCACACTCCATTTATGCAAGTAAAGGACAAAGACAAGAGAGAGAGAGAAAGAGAAAGTGCATCAATGCCCGAACCGGGATTCAAACCCGGACATCCTTATCCTCAGTCTGGTACGCTGATCACTATATTCAATTATCCTAATGACCACATTTTCAATTATCCTAATAGAATTTATGATCCATTCACATGAAATTCAACACTAAAAATTAAAGCTTGATAAAATTAATAATATATTGATTGTCAATCTCCATACAAATGTCTATTATAAAGTACAGCAATACAAATTTTAATGAGCCACTTAATTTACCTTAAGAAAAAGCGTGATTTAATTTATTTATTAATATATTATTTTAATAATCATGCATTGAACAAATTACTGTAGTCGTCCTAGCATGCTTTTTTGTTCTTAACCCTGATTTGGGCTCTACCAGTTTGAGGGAAGCAGCCGAGTGGGTTCTTTATAAGTTTTATGGTATCAGCTGTTATATGCAAAATGTTATTGCAAATAAATATACCAGACTAAATGTTAATTAATTTTACATTTGGTTGAAGTACTAATAGATTTATTAGACATTGGCAACATAACGTAATTTTCTTAAATGATTTGGCGAGTTGAAAATTTTTGATATAGGATTATTTAGTCAAAGTTCATACTAATTCATTCTTTTCAGGTACATTAAGATGCAGAATATGTTGCTAATGCAATGTTTTAAAAACAAAATTATCTAATTACATTAAGTGATCTGGATAGATAAACGATAAAATATTTCAGATACACAAATGATATGTATTACAATCATACGCAATAATAAGCATGTTTTTAAATTTTTTACGTAATATTAGAAATTTATGAATTGATTCGAATTATTTTCTCAGGAAGTTCATTTGCTTCTGGTTCTCTAAAATGCACAGTCATTGGAAGACTTTTCTAAATTAAAATAGTCAAATCGAAAATATACGAATCTTGTGTGTTTTCATTTAGTGATTTGGATAAAAATATTCCAGACAACTGTTCAATCTACGAAAAGCTAAATTTTTGTATTTATAAATTATCTGAACAATGAATTATTTTATCTTCTTTCATTGTAAAGGAATAAAATCAAACTAAATGTATCGGTTAAAAGTATTTATTTTTGAAATTCATCTGATTATAAGTCTCTAGTATAAGAAGTTAAATCAATTTTTTGTAAATAATAAAATGTAGCTTAAGTATAAATAATTTCGTGATCTCATTTAACGATCTGGATACAAGAGCAACAACGTCCACGAAGTTCTGTTATCAAATTATTCAGAAAATAAAGTCAAATAAGTTACATACCATGGGTATTGTTTACACTTAATACAATATTGCATTTTCCACCTTTAAGAAAAGGCACAAATATGATAAAACCATAAAAATCTATTGAATAAAAACTAAAGCGTTTTGCTAGTGGAAAAAAAAAATACATAACATAAAAAAAACATCACCACCGAAACACTTAGTCAGACAGACAGTCTACAAATTGGACCTCCCCTGCTTGTGATGCAAATGAAGTATAACACTGGGTTTTCTTCGTTTAGTTGCGACCACCGTCACCATATTATAATATAGTCTCTCTCCCACTTGCAACCCCCCCCTCCTGTCCCCCAGTGTCCTCCACCCCCACTGTGTATCTCCATTGCAAATCTCTGGCACTTGTGTCAACTCAATATTCTCGAGGAACGGTTTTCCAGCGAGCGAGCGGTATTTTTGCTCATTTGAATTTTCGATCCTTGATTTCCGGACTGGGAACTGGAAGATTCCCGTATCAGAGCCCTCC
>JAPDSC010020228.1:16838-36532 GCA_026290005.1 Latrodectus geometricus | reverse complement strand
CGTCTTCTGTTAGATGAAAGATACTATTTCCTTTTTTGTTCAAGGTCGGAATTTTTATTCGATGGCTTCATTCGTAATAAAAACACTTCAAGGTATATCAAATGCGAATTTCTGAATTATAGTAAATCTTTTTTGTAATATTTATGTCTTTATATATTTTAGTAATATATATGTGTGTCCTAAAATATTTTATTTTTCACATTATAGCATATGTGACAAAAAAGTGCTTAGAAGGAACACAACGAATATATTTTAATGAAACTTTCCATAGCTTAATTTTCATGAACAAAAATGTATATACATGATTTTATATTTTGTCTTCAAATTCTAAAAATGCAAACTGAAGTAAATTATTCAAAAAATTATTTGAAAATTATTATCAAAAATATATTAGTAATTGATGCATGTAAAACTAATTGGTAACTATTACAGTTATTCTAATTATGTAACAATAATTACAACTTTTTGCAACTTTCATGAAAATCTTTCATACAATACGTAACTATTGATGAGTATTTTTTATTCGTAAGGACGTGCACACATTTTTGAGGATAAAAATGATTCAACAATAAAAAAAATGGCTAGTTTCATTTGCTGGACCCATCTCAAATTTGAGTTTCAACTCTGATTGATTAATTCCTTTCTTAAATCAAAAAATGGCAAATCTCATATAGAAAATTCTATCTATCCCATGTATTTGGAATGCAAAAGGTCACACAGTACGCTCTTCTTTTGGGAGTTTTCTGAAATCTCTCACTAGTGAAAGGTCACATCACCCTTTTTCTTTTGAAATGAAAAACTGAGCGTGTTATCTGTGAGTGGGGATATATAGCCCACCCTCCGTGAATAATTCTCTCAACGCCCTGCAAGACTCGCAAGGCATGAAAGAATTTAGAATTAGGTGACTGCAAATATACGATGAGATAAGTTGTCCTGCGTGACAAGCAAGAGTTGATAAAGTTCTCAACCTATAACCTTCTTTCACAATGCATGACATTACTTATTCCTGCGAAAAACGAATAATATCTACTCAGGAAACTCCACATTTAAATTAATATTATTTTGATTTGTGATTTGATTTAAAATTTATCATTAAATATTTGATAAATTTCAAACTTTCATAGAATTTATAAAATAATATAGTATATAATTATAAATACATATTGGATTTTTGATTTTTCCAATTTTGAAATAAAAAATAAGATAAATTTTTAACAATCAACTCTTGAATGTCATTTTGATTGACTGTTTTTATCTTTATGATTTTTACGCAGCAGGTCCTATCTTGCACCTTGCGCCATTCAACCCAACCAACTAACCAACCAATTTTATAATTTTTATGTTATATATACATATATATATATATATATATATATATATATATGTTCTTAAATATAACATCCCTAACTTAAATTTAAAATTAATATATTTCATTGGGCATTGGGATAAATTATACTTCATTAGGAAAATATTAAGCATTCGAATTGGAAATATCAGCATTATATCATAAACAAAATTAATTCACTTGCTTGCTGATAATTATTACGCATTGAATTCAACTGTTTTAAAACATTAAGAATGTCTTTATTAAATTAATTTATACGAGAATTGAATATGTAAAATATAAAATTTCATTTCAAGTTACATTCTTAAACAACATCTAAAGGAAGGAGAAGATTTTAATCAGTTTTACCTAAAAGAAACCCGTCTACTGAAATAAGAAATTCAATTATTTATCTTTCGGATTATGAAACATACGCATATTATACACATGTTATTAATGATTATATCATCAAATGGTTCTATGCAGCAAATGATACGCTATTTCCGAGCACACCCAATAAGCCGTGAAACCTGAATCTATTTAGCACCCACTCACCTGGTAAAGATCTGCATTCCATCATCCATCCTACCGTATTTTCTGAGAACTCTATGGAACGAACAAACAAGATTTGAGTTTAAGAATTTTGTTTTTTGTTTGCTTTAAGAGAAACTGGGTCAAGGTGTAAGAAAACAATCACTCGAAAAGAAAGTGCCATCATCATTTTAAAGTACTTTTACTGTTCTTCTCGATTTGGGATATCTATTCGTAAATCTTAATAGTATCCATCCCAGAAGAGGCAACCAACCTACTTTTCTTAACATTTGACCTATCCTTTGAGTCTCGTTCTGTATTATTTTGGCAACCGGATTTTTATGTGGTACATTACTAAAGAGATGAAAGTTGGAATAAAGTTCCATTATATATATTATTTTATTTGATAATTCACACAAGCAAATTCTAGTTTCCAAATTACTATACCAGCATTGAAAGCTTAATCTATTTAAAAATTATATTCTTTATAGGGAAATCATATGCAATTCCTTCCCAACCACACACTTACATGTAAGAATTTCAAGAATTCATTACATCAAAATATTGAAAATTTCTTGCAAACAAAGATATATTAGGTTGGGGAAAAAGAAATCCATTATTTTTACGTGAACTTTATGTAACTTCTTTTGGATTCACTTTGTAAAAAGCTTTAAAACAGCTTTCATGTAGATTTTTAGGTCTTGTGCGCTACGACTGCTGACATGCGGTTAACTTCGATCATTTTTGATATTTTATAGACATTTTCGACGATGCTGTATCCACATGCGAGGTGCGCCTCTAACATCAAAAATACCCGAACGGAATCGATGAAACAAAAATTGTACGTAACTGGTTGTTACAGTCTTATATAGGACGATAAACACCTTTTACAATTTTAGCCACCCGGCTATCTTTTTCGCCGTTACAAGAAAAAAACGAAAATGTATCGAATTTTCTGTTTGTTGTCTTCCATTTTTAAAACCTTGTACTCGTAACTGAATTAATGAAACAAAAAACCGCAAGAAGATATTTTAGTGTCAAATGTCACCTTTCCAACGAGCATAAATCTGAAATTGTTTGATTGATACCTCACGAGATATCGATCACTACAGACGTCTACCGAAAAAATAATGGATTACTTTTTCCCCAACCTAATATTTCTGAGTGGGAGAATCATTATTATAAATGAACCATTTAAATTTAATCTTATCAGATTCAGCAGATAATAGGCTATATATATATATATATATATATATATATATATATAATACTAAAAACCCTATAGCAATACTTGTAAAAAAATTCTCTTTATTTAGGCACAAATGCCATTTCTAATATGTAATTAAAAATTACTTATATTGTATCAGTAAAAATAAATCTACAGCAAGATAAGTGCCACGTTTTAAAATGCTCTTTTTTTTTATCTATTTATTAAAACAAAATGAAATGATCGACAGGAAAGATAACTCATACTCTTACCAGGATGTTTAACGCCACCTTTTCTGGTGGAAAAAAACTTCCGGGTTTGATCTTCTTTAAAAACCATTAAAATACTTTTTTTTCTCTAGTTGTATGAAAGCCCTGGAGACAAAAACAGAATGCCGATTGCTTAACAACACCAAACCAGAACTATCTTTTTCATTGTATTTTCGATGAATAAATAAGTTAATTATTTCTTGCTTCTATAAAGATACTTTCTCAATTCCTTTATGAGGCCGATTTAAACGTGTTCTATGTTTCAACATAACCTCTCTTGATTTTTCCTTTTTGTATCTTATTAAAAAAAATCTCTCCTTTTGATCACGTAAGTGAATGAATATGAATGTCAATGATTACAGAAAGGGTGTTATTCAAGATTGGAGGAGTATTTACGATCACCACAAAATATTTCTGCAAAATGTGACCTTTTTTTACTAAAATGGGATAATTACATAGATGTTTTTGAATATTTGTAAGTCATTATCGATTTTGTAGTTAATTTATGCAGAACATCTCTTATATTTTCCAATTTAAGTATGTCACATTTAATTAGTGTCAATATAAGAATATATATATTGATATATGATCAGATCAAAAGAAGTCGTTTTGGTCTCTCTTGCAATATTGGGAATTTGATAGGTATATAATTAGACTTTCTTTTGCTGTTATCTAATTTAGTAACAATTTTTTAACTAAACATTACAAATGTTCTTAAATGAACTTAATTTAGAAATATTATAAAGTTTTAAACTGCACGACGCAAAATATCAAAAACACTTCATGGATACACTTTTACTCATAAATAGATTCTATTTATTAATAAATAAAAAGACATACATATTTATAAATTTATTCATATAGAAGTATAATCAAGTATTACAGCTATGCATTTTATGATACCAATATAGAACTAATTAATCAATATATCATACAATAAACAATATAGAACATGCTCGTAAAATAATAAGATTTAAACCACAAAATTGTAGTTATTTTAGTTAGACATAGAGATCAATATAAATAAAAGTTGCTTCCTTCTCTTGTTAGTTACACTCTTTCCTTTTAACTAAACATCAGTTTCTTGCTTCAATGTGCTACTCCTTTATTCTCATTTAAAAATTAATTAAAATGAATATATTTTACTTATTGTAATTTCTTAAGTTTATTGTTTCAAAACTTAATACACAATTTTATTTTTTTTAATATCTTTTGGTGTATCATCGTTTTTAATCATTTAAAAGACAATGGAATAATTTTAGAGTCACGAATTAGCAATTACTTTTAATAAACAGTTTGGCGTTGTCTATACAGGTGTTACTCTTCGTTACACGTGATTTCTTTACTTATAATTTATTCAGGCGCTATCAGCGTTTCTTTCTTGAGATATATGGACCAGTAATTAAATGCTTATATTATTTATTTTCTTCTCAAAAGCGTGAAAAAATTCAGAATTAATCATAAAAAATCAAATGTAGCGTGAGAAAGGAAATTAATAGTAATATAATAGTAAGGAACGCTATATTTTTAAATAAAATATTAACTAATTAATTTTGTCGGAAATAACAGTATAAGTAAATTAAACTCATAAATTGCATTTAGAGAAATATAAATGTTTTTTCTTAAATGTTATACAAAGTAGCTTAGTTTAAATCTTGTTAGAATAATTTTCATTTTATTCTTAAGCAATAAAATACTCTTTAGTAAATAATTAATGGCTCTCATAAAGTAGGTAAATGTTAATTGTATTTAATATTTTAATATTTCATTAAATTATTCAGCATATAGTTAGTAATAGTTGTTTAAAATGTTAATTGTTTAACATTTTAAATAAATATTTAGTTAACTAAATAATTAAATGTGAAACTTTTATTTAAAGTGCGTTTTTTTAATAATTTATTTATTAAGTGGAACATAAGAAAATAACAATTATATTTGCAATAGTAATCATGAAGAAAAGTGGCAATTTATTTAAAAAAATTAATAGTTATTACTTCAATTTTAGTTAATAATTTGATGATTTCTCTTAACTTTATGACATAAGAAGAAATATTATTGATAAAACGATAAATATTTATTAATTCAATATTTATCTTAATTAAGCATATATAAATTGTTCATGTTAGTAATAAAAGCAAACACACGTTAAATATTATACCTTATTATAAATTAGGATAGAAACAGTAATTATTAGATTTTCATTGATAATCGAAAACCGTTTTTATCTGAAAAAAATGATATTAAATTTTGTTTCTTTAAAATAAAACCCTAATTATAAAACATCAAAATTTTTCACATTCAAAACATATTAAATATAAACTAATTTTCTTATTTAATGTATTAGTCCATGAAAATAAATTATTTCCTTGCTAATATATTTTCACACAAAAAACAAACCATACATATTTTGTAAAACTTTTATCGGGACTTGTCTTTCCAATTACTGACTGAATGTTTTCTCTGATAGAATAAATATTTTAATATATTTATAACGTGATTTATGAAAATGTATGCTATGAAAAAATTAATAAGTCTATATCTTTCTAAACGTTATCTTTAAAGGCATTGTTTGAATGTTGAAAAGTCCACACTCCTTCTATTTATGTATCAAACGTCGGCTGTTCAACAGAATATTAAATAGAAACTTCTAATTTCACTTCCTGAAACATAGCCTTTATCTATATATGGTTAAAAGTGACAAGATACTGATATTATATATTCAAACATCTTAAATTAAAATATAAGAATGAGGAAATTAAATCATGTGAGATATTGAGTTTTTTATTCTTAAATAAAATACTTTTGATATAAAGTTTTTTTGGCACAGTTTATATAATAAATTCTATAAGCGTATATGAAATTTATCTGAAACATATTTTTTAGAAAGTAAACTTTTTTATAAAATAAATTAAGTATTTATCGTTAAATACAGTATTAAAACAAAATGTATACAGCCCTCGAAATTTAAAATTCACGCTGTTAACAGTAGAAATCCATTATTAAATACAATAACTGATGAAATTAACTTTTTTTTATAACAGATATAATGTTATAAAAGAAAAGTTAACTTGATCTAACTGGAATATAAATAAAAGTTTTTCCTTCTTATAACAAATTTTTATGTCATTTTTTTGTTTTTACAAAGAAAAATTTCAGTGTAAACGATTTAGTGTATGAATATCTAAGCATTTTGTAAAATTGCTTATATTTTAGAAAGACGACTAAGTCTGAAACTTTTATTTACAAAATTGTTTTTGATTAGTGATGGTGGTATTACAACTTTAACGTAATAATCAAAATATTCAAAACTTCAAAATTATAATTATTTTATAATTTATAAATTTTGTCTGTTAAATTATAACAACAATAAGTATAATATTTTAAAATGTAGTCTAATTTTTCACTTAAAATATCAATAATATTATATCATTTGCTACAATTATTTTTCATAAAATTCCTTTGTCATGAAATAATAAAATTAATACAACATTTACAATAATAAAAGGAAGATTATCTGTTATGCTTTCTGCTTTTGGAATTTATCTCTCTACCTATGTGAGTATTCTAATTTCTACAGACAGATAAATGAAATAAAACATTTTTATGATTCATTTAATTTATAAGAAATCTTAACTCCAATGTTGAAATACAATTGCCCTTGTTTCAACAAAATATTTATCTAATTTATAGAAATTTCAGCTTTGCTATGAAAACACGAAAATGTCCATAGCTACAATTAGTAGAATCATGAGAACTTTTCCTTGCTGAAATTGAGTTTATGGTTTTAAGTGAAGCATGTTTAGTTATAGCGAAATAAACTACAATGAAATTATTTAAAAATTTCATTCTACGAGTACATCCCTTTTTCAAATAAATCATATGACCCATGTGCCTTATTTACGATGACCAGATTAAAGATAGTTTTCTTTTAGTCCAAAGACAACGATTTTTTAGCATTTGTAAATGAGAAAGTAACAATGTCAAGTAATTTTTTGTTTCATCAAAATGTATAAGTTAAATCCCAATCATCAAATTAAAACTTTTCCAATTTGATTCAAATTCTAACCCTTTTATGGACCATTTATTTCAAAATCTTCTCCTTCTTAAAGACTTATTCATTTTAAAAAATAACTTAACTTCATATTTCCCTGTTTATTTTGAACGTAACTTGTTTATTAGAGAAAAAACTACATGTTTAAAATATACTCATATACCATATAATCATAAATATATAGCCTTAATTTTATTAATTTTTTTCACGTTGCTCAAAGCATGTCCAAAAATATCCATTTTTCCTTTGAACCCCACAAACAGTAGTCGGATCAAACAATTAGACCGATAGGAAAACATGTCCATCATTCTTCAATAGAGAACAAAGAAAAAGTATTGCTTCTTGAGAGCATCTGACACAACTCCTCAGGCAGGCACGTTCTCTGGAATAAGTTCGATCGGACACGGCCTTAAGCTATTTTATGTTCCACTTTGATCGTCTATTTTTCTGATTTTGTTCCAATATTCTAATAGTCCATCTCTTTCAGACAGTTTAATAAATGCAAAGACGTGAAATGAAAATTAACCACCGTTGGAAATGCTTGTGGTGAAATCGGCACCCTTTCCTACTTAGTAATGTAACGATTCGATTCATTAAATTTTTCCGGTAATCAAACTTGATAAAATGTTTCTTAAATATGCATGGTATAAAAAGTAAAATTAAAATGTGGTTCAGACATTGTGATACGTGTCATATAATTATTAAAGCCAATTTTTGTAATTGTGTCATTGCCTACATGTGTTTTAAGAAAATCACCTGTTGAATGACCGGATGTAAGTTAAATCAAAATGAGAGAAACATATATTTGAATTTTACAAAAAATTATATTTAATTTATCTCAATACATTACTAAAATACGAACCAATTGTAACGGTAAAAAGAAACAATTTAAAAAAAATATGAAGTTTTTTAAATTTCTTTTAAGGGGAAATATTTTTTTTTAAAAAGGAATTTTATATAACACATTTAATTCGTAACCTCTGCAAATATAGAAATATAAGGTAATTGTGGATACTAAAATTTGCATTCCACAAATATTATATGTAATTAAGAATTAAACATTTTTAGTGATTGCAAAATAAGTTTTTCTATTACTGGATATTTTTATATTATAACTAAATAAATTTTTAAAAATTATTCTACTTAGTATCAATCATTTAAACTACTTAGTACTTCTATAAAATACTTAATCCTTCTTTTGATGATAATATTATAGCAAAATGGTCAATTAGCTAATTGTTTATTTAAAATTAATATATTAAGAACAGTTATATTAATAAGCATGTTATTAATTTGGAATGCTAACATAGTATGTGGATAATAACTCTTTTTCATTTCAGGTAACATCTACATTCCAGTTGCTAAATGTGTAAGTATATTATCATTTTAAACATTTATGTTAAAAATTTTTATTAAGTTTATACTAATGAATATTACACATCATTCAAAAATATATATAATATTGATTTTTCATCACCGTAAAATAAATTAACAAAATATAAATGATTTATAAACATCTACATCAATATTTTTTTGAATTCCGTTTAAAAAGTTAAAATTTCTAATAAGTTTTGGAAAAATTTATTATATCTATTACAATTTAGAAAGTTACTTTATATGAAAAATAAAAAGATTTAAAACAAATTTGGAAAAATATGGAAATATGTAATATTATTCCAAATACTAAGATTTTGAATATTTTGCGTTCCACGAAATTATTTTCAACATTTTTCACAGTTCAATAATAAAAAAAATGTGATGAGGGAATCTTGAACACCGAAATCCTAAGTAAAGTTTAAAATAAAATTTTAAATCAAATAACGATGGTTTTAATTCATTAAATTTGTTAAATTTTCCTATATATATATATATATATGTATATATATATATATATATATAATAAACTAAATAAGTATATAAAATTATACATTTTATATTTGTAGCAATTTTATTTGTGAATAAATTAAAATTTGTTTAAGTCATTATTACTATCAGATAACCTTGTTTAATCCTTATTCATTAAAAGAAAAATACATAAAAAAATAATTTTAGTACTATTTCTTATTAGAGCAATATTTGATGATTTCTTTCATAAAAATGTATTGTCATGGAGAACCAAATTTTGCAATTTTTACAGACAAAAATATCTTGAAAGGTCTTGATACAAATATCGTTATATTCACAGATAAAAAGAAGAGAATTTTTTAGGTTATGAAGGAATCAAATAGATTATTAGTTTATCAAAGAATAATTGAGAAAAATCAATTATAATAACCGAGTTCTTTAATTATTATACAGAAAGAATATTTGTTTATCAATGAATAATTCCACTGATTTGAATTGTTACTTAAACTTCTTTTTAATTTTTTACACCACCATCTAGAGAGTTTAATTTTTATGATAAAAGAAATAGTTTTAATCACTGTTCTTATGTTTCTTCGGAGTTTTTGATGTTGTTCCAAGAATTTATTGTACGACTATTGAGATAGTAAAAAAGACTTAGCTTCTAGAAAATCAAGTACTCGTTATAGTTTGATAGAAATTTTCATTTCTTACTCCTAAATTTCTGAAATCATTTTTAGTTAAAAATATTCAATTCAAACTTTTTGGTATTATATTGTATCTTTTTGATATTTTGCATTTTTAACTTCTAAAGAATTGTAATTTTGTCAAGCAATATAATTTTTTATTCTTAGATCCATATCAATGACACAAGAAGTAGAAGGGATTAGATGCTTAAACATTAAATAATATTTTTTTTTATTTTCGTATTAACAAATTCCATTTATTTTGTAATAATTTCAATAATTAAACATAGATTTTTTTTCGTATAAAATAAGATACTAGTTTAATATATCTGCTTTCTAATTCTTAATTAATAAGCTGTTTCTTTATTTCTTTATAAGACATTATTTAAAAAGGTTTCATTACAACATATTAACAATTGCAAAGAATTTCTTCGATTTTAAATATTCTTTTGTATTGCTTTTCCTCTTGTTTGCTTATCGATTTTCAAATCAAACCAGTTGTTCATTTACATATTTAATGCGAATTTAATTTAATTTATTCAAATCATTTTAAATTTTTTGCATCAATACATTTGTTATTTTAATAATTTTATTACTCTTAAAAATAAGGTGCACAATTGTTTTATTTCCTTTTCATAGTAATCACAAAATGTAATGTTTGTTAAACTATTTTTTACCTCATTATTTAAGCGTCACTTTTGAATCAAATAATTTCATGTCTACTAATATATTTCAGACAACAGTTTTTTACCATGGTTCAACAGATTTGCCCCATATTTTAGTTAGGCCTTGTTTTATAATTTTAGAAAAAAGTTTTTAAGCCATTATCATTTTGTTTTAGGGAAAAAAGTTCAAGAATATTACGAAACATTATATGTATTTAAACATAAATAAATATTTTAATTCTAAAGCTTCGTTATGTTGCTTAGTCATGCATACAGGAAATCTATCATAAGTTACAAAGAAACTTATTTAAAAATATTTTCAGCAATCCTACAGTGAAGGTGGAGCACGAGGCGATGAAGGAGCTCTTGGCTTTGATGGAGTATTGGCCAGGCATGACGGATATGTGAAGGGGGAAACACCAACAATTCCTCAGACTAGTTTCAGCTGTTCTGCTCAACAATATAATCCTGGTCTTTATGCTGACGTGGAAACACAGTGTCAGGTAAGCGTTGCTTTTTTTAATTTGTCTAAAATATGTGATTTTTAAAATCTTTAATAAATTTAAAATAAAATGAAAATGTGAAAAATTATTTTTTAGCTTTAGCTAAAAAAAAATATGACTTGTTTTAAGAAGTAACTAATTTCAACTCACTTATGATAAAAAAAGTAATATAATTTAATCAATACACAAAATAATTATCAGCTTTGAACATTTCAGGTTTACCACGTTTGTTTTGAAGACAGACAGGAAAGCTTCCTTTGTGGACCAGGAACAAACTTTAACCAGAGAATTCTTGCTTGTGATTTTTGGTACAACTTCGACTGTCAAAATAGCCCTTCATTTTATAATGTTAATTCTGACATTGGAAAAGTATCTAATACAATTGGCACAGGTCAGGGTCAAGGTAGAGAGCCTCAACAGCCATCTTATCCTACTTACCCAGGACGGCCAGAGCAGCCTCCATCCGTTGGTTCCTATCCACCACAGGTTAGTGTTCCTCCGCCACCCAGAAATCAACCTCAGAAACCAAATACTCAACAGCAAATTCCATATGAACCTCAAAATCCAGATTATCAGCCACAGCCTCAGCCTCCAAGAATGCAGCCTCAACCACCGAGAATTCAACCACAACCACCAAGGATCCAACCTCAACCACCAAGGATCCAACCTCAACCACCAAGGATCCAACCTCAACCACCAAGGATTCAACCTCAGCCACCAAGAATACAGCCACAACCTCCTCGAAATGTCCCCCGACCTGAACCACCAAAAGTAAATGTTAAACCTCAATATCCACCTTCACCATCTGGTCAAGGCAATAGAGTAACTTACCCTCCTAATCCTAATCAACCTTCAATACAGCAAGAAGTAGATACTGGTGATGAATTTAACAGTTTTAAACCTCAGCAACCAGCAGCTCTACCACCACCCCCACCTCCACGACCTGAAACACCTATACCTGTTTTTCCACCAGTCGTCTCACCCCCACGAGTTTCAAGGCCACCCTTAACGCCCCAGTTTGGCCGCCAGCCTGAAGGAAGCATATCTCGTCCAAGGGTTCCAGTTACTGTAACTCGTCCAGAATATCATCCTGATGCCAATCTTAAAGGAAATGTAGACTATAGACCACAGCAACCACGACCTCAGCAACCACAGCAACCAAGACCTCAACAACCAAGACCTCAGCAACCAAGACCTCAGCAACCAACCCCACAACAACCACAGCAGCCTCGTGTACCACAACCTAGTAGACCAGTGGGATATCCAAGTTATCCTGTAACTAGTAAGCCTTCAGTGCTTAGACCTGTGCCACAGAAACCAGCTGGTAAACCTTACCAACCTCCACAAACTATCCAACAAGAACATATTGACACAGATTATATTCCCTCTCAACGACCAGTTCAACAAGAAGTAGTGATATCTCAGCCACCGTCAAGGCCATATGTCCCTCCTCCGCCACCTCCTCGTCCAATTCAGCAGGAAGTCACAAACGTAAGACCTCCACCTTCACGACCATATGTACCTCCTCCACCACCTCCACAACGACCAATTCAGCAAGAAGTTACCAATGTCAGGCCACCACAGCCACCTTCAAGACCATATGTTCCTCCCCCACCACCACGTCCAGTTCAGCAAGAAGTAATCAAAACTAAGCCAACTCAACGACCATCAAGGCCATATATTCCTCCTCCTAAACCACAATTGCCGATTGAAACAGATTTTGGAAGACAACCACCTGTCTCTCCATCAGTTATCAACGAGCAACAAAAACCTGCAGGAAGACCATCAGATAGACCACAGGTTTCTGAAGGATTCAGACCACCTCAACCACCACAGCGTCCTAAGCCAGTTTTCCCACCTCCGTCAGATCACCCAAATGCTAATATCAAAGGAGGACCTGGATATCAACAACCACCACCTCAAATTCCAAGGTTTGAACCTACAAGAATCGGTCGACCTTCTTCGCCTCAAGGAGTACGACCAAAACAAGATGTATCAGTCAGTGGAGTTAAACCTGTAACTGCAACAAGACCTAATGTTTCTGGATCTGGAGGATATAAAGTTCCACAGCCTGAACGAGTAAAAAAGCCTAGTGAGCCTCCAAAGGCAATTTATCAGCCACCAATACAAGTTATAGATCATCCTAGAAGTGAGATTAAAGGTAGTGGTTATGATATTACCGAATCTCAACAACCTCAAAGAACTAAATCACCTTCTTCCGTGTCAGGAGTAAAACGACCACAGCCACAACGACCAAGAGCACCAGTTGTTGTCTCAAGGCCTCAGCCACCAACTTTACCA
Organism: Latrodectus geometricus; assembly: GCA_026290005.1. Lineage (NCBI taxonomy): Eukaryota > Metazoa > Arthropoda > Arachnida > Araneae > Theridiidae > Latrodectus > Latrodectus geometricus. The sequence continues at coordinate 23,153 of JAPDSC010020228.1, read as the reverse complement.
AGCATAAAAACCACTAACCGAATTGATAATCAAGTATATGAAAGACCACAGCCACCAACTCCTGGTCGAGTTAAGACACCCAGTCAGTCACAAGTTCAAACTGTGTCTCGACCATCTTGTTCAGGTGATTCTGGTCAATCAGGATGCCCTTCTCCAAGACCAATTGATCATCCAAATGCCAATATAAAGGGTGGTTCTGGATTTAATCAGCCATATCCAGTAAATCCACCTTCAGTCCCTTCAACATCATACGAACAGAAGACAACAAGCCCTAGAAATAGACAACCTTCTGGAAGTGGAAGAGGAGGAGGATGCAGTCAAGGTTACAATTGTAATAATCAAGGTGGTCGACAAATAAGTCAGCAACCCTATCAACCTCAACGTCAACAATCAATTAAAACAGCTGGAATAAAAACAAGGCCACAATCGGCATCACAATCAGTTATTTCAAAACAGCCTAAGCCAGATTATGGTGATGGATCTAGTTACACACGTGGTCCAGATGTTTATCCTAAGCCTGAATTTGGGCAACCCAATGCTCCTTATCAACCAGTCGCTACCCCATCTAGAAGCAGTCAACGAACAAAACAGGGATCTTCTCCTCAAAATAGTATAACTTCTGCAGATAATAAGCCAACATATCAAGGTTCACCAGCATCTTCTGGATTTGGCACTCAAGTTCAGCCTGATTATCCTTTCAGACAAATTCCTGGTCACCAGCCTCCGAATCAGCCACAAGTATTTCCTCACAGAGAAAACCCTGATCACCCAAACGAAAGCTTAAAAGGTAGTGGTGCCTATAGACCACCACCACCGGCTGGATTTCAAGCTTCAGCATCCGAGGTTCAGCTTCAAAAGGTAGCTCCGGAACCAGAACCAGAACCTGAGGTGACAAAACTTCTGGGAGATATTGGAGCAGAATAAATTCTATCTGATTGGGAAGATAGAACTGATAAAGTGACTATAAAATATGTTTAGCTCCCGCATAGGAAACTTTTTATTCCTGAACTTTTTAAAAGTTTCCGAAAACGGAGAGTGAAAATCTGGATCTAACGTTCTCAATCGCACAAGAATTGTGTTTTTCTATGTCGTAAACTTTTTTATAACTTTGTTTTTTTCTCTGTAACTTTTATTTAATGTTTGAAATTTAGTGTAAGAAAATTTTAAGACATCTAAACGACAATTGTCTAAATTTCTATGTACCATATTGCAATTCTATTTATTTTTCTTTTAAGAAAAAAAATTATTTAAAAATATCAAAATAATTTTCTTAAAAACATTTTTAAAAAATGATAGATTAATTTCAGTTTTATTCTGTGATAAAGAAAAAACTGGAATTTTATATATTTGCTAAAAATGAAATCGACACAAAAAGTTTCTAAATTTTCATATTTTTATCAATATAATATCAATTTTATTTTTGCATTGATGTATATAATTATTTTAATACATAACTGTTTATATTTTTGTGATGATATTTTGATGTTCTGGCTTTGTTGTACTTTTAAGACGAATGTTGTATGCTGTGCTTATTTCTTTTGGGGTATTTGAATAACTTATTTTTAATCGGAACCTGCTTTTCCCTTCGCTAGTTTAATTAATTTATTTAAACCCTCAGTTAATTGTCTAAACTTGTTTACATGATGTGAAGAAATCAGTAAGATTTTATTTTTTAATTTATTACAAAAGAATGATACCACTTTTATGTAAAACGTTTGCTATATCAATTTTCGTTATAACTGGCGAAGGAAGAAGCTAATTATTCTTAGTTTCCATCGTGGCTAGTCTGGTTTCTGATGAGAAATTACTTTAATCAAAGGAAATAACAAAGATTTAAATAAAAAACAGAAATCTTACTGCCCTTGGAAATCATGCTTTTGTTTACCCTTGTATGTTGTACTTTCTATGTACGTACTTTTATGTTAAAGATTATTAAAAAGTTTTACACTTTTCTAATCATGTCTTTTTATTACACGATCATTATACAAATTTAAAACTTTATGTGTAAAAAGCTAACAAATTTTTCTGAAATTTCTTGCTTTAATTCTTAATAATGTATTTCCAGATTTAATTGACAAAAAAACTAACTTTTTTAGCAATATACAATTATGATTATAATATATATAATCAATATATCAATTGAACCTATAAAAGTTAGATGCTACATATTTTAATTAGCTTATAATCCTATTACATTAATATTAGTTCATTGTACTTCAATTTAAATTTGAAACTTTTTCATTAAAGATCTATTTAATTAAAAAATATTTTAAACTGGTTTATGAATTAAGTTTATCACTGAACAGCTATTTCTCATTCTCAATGATGTTCATATTCAAAAGGGTTAAGTCTAATTTTTTGTGGAGGGGGGGGGAAGAATTATTTCTTTCCAAATTTGAAAGTTTTGACTTATACCACTTGCGTAGTAAGCATTTAACTATTCCATCACAAAACGTACTGTATGAAATTTTCAAACTTAACTTTATTAACCCGAGAAAAATCAAAAGAATGTGGCAAGTTATCTCTCCAATATGCCGACCTTATGTTAAAAGAATCACGCATGCTTTAACTTTATAATTAAAAGTAAATTTCTTCTCTCCAAATATCTTACATATCATATATTACAAATCCAAATGAAGATTTTATACAACGCGGAAGTAATTTGAATCACCTTACTCATACAAATGGAAACTGCCTTGTTTATAAATTAAATTAATTATATGCTACGTAAATTAAAAACATTCAGATTAAACTATGACAAATGAAGGATTTTTTTATTTAGTTAATTTATTATAATGCTGAAAGAGAGGATCTGTGGATTTAATTAAAGTTTACGTAAATCGTTAATTTCCTATTTTAAAAATAATTGCCAAAATATTTCACATATCCATTTCACCCATCACATTTCATTAAAATACAAGTTTGTTAATGATGATGAATACAAAATTTATTCCACTAAATTCCTGATTTAATGTTTCCTTGTATTGTTTACAACAGCAAGCACTTTTTTGTACGTTTTAAAAAATGTATATGACATTAATTCAAACAAAATCAACAATGTAAAAAATATGTCCCAGTACCAAAAAAAAAAGTGTCAAATCATATATATAACAATGATTACCTAATAACAGTACAACAAATAAATTTATTATACCTGAATTCTGTCAAATAAAATAAAATCTGTTAAAACAACATTTAAGGTGAAGTAATTTCAATTGTTACAAGATATATAGATTAATTTTGTTCAAAGTAAAAATAAAAAACTCTTAACATGAAAAATGAATTTTTTTTTCCAGAAATTTCTAATTTTGTTTGAAAATAAAACTGTACTAATTTAAGTCAGTAGAGTTCAATGTGGAATTTGCTTATTTTTTTCCGCAAAAATAAAACATTAAATGTTTTTTTAAAATATAATTTCGTTGAAATAATAAAAATAACCATATTTAAATAAGAAAGTTTAATAAAAAGTAAATCTCTCTAACGTAGATAAATGAGAAGGATATATAAATGTTATTAAATATTAAATCTATAAATTAGTGAAGCTTCGGAACACACAGACGAAATCAGCAGTTTAATGATGAGTTATTAGGAAATTGTTTCAAGTTTACCGCCAAATACACTAATGGCCGTTAAAATTGCTACACCAAGAAGGCGACATGCTGCAGACGTGAAATTTATACGAAAGGAAGAAGGTGCTGTGATATGCAAATGATTAGCTTTTCAGCGCATTCAGACAAAGCAGGCGCCAGTAGCGACACATACATTGTGTTTAAATGAGGAAATTGTTCAGCCGGTTCCTCATACACAAATTGCTTTTGAACGTTGTTGCCTGGTGAAAAGTTGCTGTGATGTCTCGTGTAAGAAGGAGAAATGCGTACCAGCACCTTTCTGACTTTGATAAAGGTTGAATTGTAGTATACCGGGATTGCGGTTTATCTTATCGCAGTATTGCTGCTCGCGTCGGTCGAGATCCAATGACTGTTAGCAGAATATGGAATCGATGGGTTCAGGACGGTAATACGGAACGCCATGAGGGATCTCAACGACCACCTATAACTAGCAGCCTAGAAGACAGGCATATTATCCGCATGGCCATAATGGATCGTGCAACCACGTCACGAGCCGTGAGTCAAGAAACGGGGTCGTTTGGTAGACAACAAGTGTCTGCACGAACAGTTCGACGACGTTTGCAGCAGCATGGACTCTCAGCTTGGAGACCATGGCTGCCGCTTCCCTTGACGCTGCGTCATAGATAAGAGCGCCTTCAATGGTGTGATCAACGACGAACCCGGCACACGAATGGCGAGACGAAATCTTTTCAGATGAATCCAGGTTCTGTGTACAGCATCATGATGGTCGCATCCGTGTTTGGCGGCATCATGGTGAACGCACACTGGCAGCGTGCATTCGTCATCGTCATACTCGCCCATCACCTGGCGTGATGGTATGGTGTGCCATTGGATACACGTCTCGGTCACCTCTTGTTCGCATTGACGGTGCTTTGAACAGTGCACGTTACATTTCTGGTGTATTACGACCCGTGGCTCTACCCTTTATTCGAGCCCTGCGAAACCCTACGTTTCAGCAGGATAATGCCCGACCGCATGTTATCGGTATTGTACGGAACTTCCTTGATACGGAATATGTTCGGCTGTTGCCCTGGCCAGCACGTTCTCCAGGTCTTTCACCAATAGAAAACGTCTGGTCAATGGTTGCCGAGCGACTGGCTCGTCACCAAACGCCAGTCACTACGGTTGATGAACTGTGGCATCGTGTTGAAGCTGCATGGGCATCTGTACCTGTACATGCAATCCAATCTCTGTTTGACTCAATGCCCAGTCGTATAACTGCTGTTATTACTGCCAAAGGTGGTTGTTCTGGGTACTGATTTCTCAGGATCTATGCAGCCAAATATTTTGAAAATTTAATCACTTGTTATTTCTAGTATAATATATTTGTCCAATAAATATCATATTGTTATCTGCATTTCTTCCTTGTGTAGCAATTTTAATGGCCAGTAGTGTACTTACAAACTACATTACTCCAGAATACCTCTCCATCTGGAAAACCACTGTGATCATCTGACAAAGATAGATGTCTTATCATGATTTAGAAAATAATTGATTTGTCCATAATCAATCAAATTAACATTGAATATTCTAAAAATATGCAGCAAAATTCAAGTACAAAATCCTCATATTTGACGCTTCGTTATGCATAAGGATCTTTTACCTATGGTTTGAAAAAACAGAAAATATCCATATTAAATTCAGATTTATAAAACAATTTCTGTCATAAATACTTTTTATAATTATATAAATCTAAATGCATAAAATTATTTTATAAATTAATTAGATTTTTCCTAAATTTTCTGCTGAATATCTTTAGAGTTACCATAAGCTCTGATTTCATAGCTAATATCATTCTCTTGATTATTGTATTAGAGCTTTTTATTAAAATTCAAACAAATATATATATGTATATATAAATACAGCTAAATTTAGATATATTATATTTTATTAGTTCTCATTGACACTATACTTTACAATATATAAGAAACTAATTTTTTTACATGATTATATTCAATACCAATCTTTGCAATAAAGAATTGTTTCAAAAGTAGCTACATGATCAATATAATTTACTCAAATCACCAAATCCATTAATTTCGTACTGGAAATCATTCTTGGGAGATATTCTTTCCAAAATTATATTAGGTTGGGGAAAAAGTAATCCTTTATTTTTTCGGTAGACGTCTGTAGTGATCGCTATCTCGTGAGGTATCTATCAAATAATTTCAGATTTATGCTCGTTGGAAAGGTGACATTTGACACTAAAATATCCTCTTGCAGTTTTTTGTTTGATTAATTCAGTTACGAGTACATGGTTTCAAAAATGGAAGGCAACAAACAGAAAATTCGATACATTTTCGTTTTTCTCTTGTAACGGCGAAATAGATAGTCGGGTGGCTAAAATTGTGAAATTTGTTTATCGTCCTATATAAGACTGTAACAACCAGTTACGTACAACTTTTGTTTCGTCGATTCCGTTTGGGTATTTGGATGCTAAAGATGCACCTCGCATGGATACAACATCGTCTAGAATGTCTATAAAATATCAAAAATTATCAAACTTGACAGCATGTCAACAGTCGTAGCTTCGCACAAGACTTAAAAATATACATGAAAACTGTTTTAAACCTATTTACAAAGCGAATCTGAAAGAAGTTACAAAAAGTTCACGTAAAAATAATGGATTTTTTTCCCAAATTTATATATATATATATATATATATATATATATATATATATATATA
>JAPDSC010020228.1:0-16738 GCA_026290005.1 Latrodectus geometricus | reverse complement strand
ATATATATATATATATATATATATATATATATATATATATACTCAAGGTATAATATGTAGGGTTTTATATAAGATAGGTTAAAATGTATTTGAGTAAAAACACATTTTTAATCACATTTAAAAGTACTCTTTCATGATCAGCTTTTTAAAAAGATTTTATTTTTAAGAAAAAATGCATATTATGTGAGAAACAGCTACCATATCTGAGGAAGGCAGCAAACGCGCAAATTATCCACTCCAGAGCAAAAGGTAGTGATAGAAAAATAAAATAAAAAGAAAAGAAATAAAATAAAATAAAAAGAAATAAAATAAACATCTTCTTACTTCAAAAGAAAATTCAAAAATCTAAATAATGCAAATTAAATTTATAAACTATCTTTAAAATTACCTATAATGCTCTATAGTAAAATTTTGCTACCAATATTAGTTACTCATATACTCTAAATTGGTCAATCAATTATCTTGGTGACGAAAATGTTGCAAAATTTTGCAGTTTTTTTACCTTGATAACCCGAATCATAATGCTCACTTGATCGAAAATTTATAAAAGATTGCATGAAGTAGATTGGTATTAATCATAATTCTAACATTTCCCAGAACTTTTTTTAACTTACTAATTTACTAACAAGAATTTAAAAATAACTCAACTTATTAAAATTTTGAAAACATACACTACACTTTAATGTGGAATATCTAGAAAGGTTTTAAAAAGTGAAATCTTTATAGATTAAAAATTGTATGATTTAAATTATATATTTTGTTAAGTTTCCAGCATGAAAACTATAGTTAAACATTTTATACAAAAAAAGTGTAAAAAAGTTTTTGAAATTTCCTACATTCTAAGAAAGGACTTTTTTAATTTTATTTAACAACATGTAAAATATTTGTTCATTTCTGTGAAAGTGCGTATACTTCTCTAAATAGTGTGCCTTTTAAAAATAATTTCCAATGTTTAATTTATCTTCCAGTTTAAATATTAATTAAAATTGCGAAATTATTAACCAGAGAGTTACAATATTGGCTAAAAGAAAAAATATTTTCATTCTAATTTTCATGGAAAAGACTAGAATTTTAGGTTTTTCTATAAAAATTTGAGGGAGGATAATTAATTACTTGATTTGGTTTTTATGTAAAATAATTAAAATTATACTTAATGATTTGAAAAGGTAAAACTGTTTAAAAATATAATAAAATATGTTCACAACTCTTTATACTTAATAAGAATTTATGAAAAATACAATAATATTTAAACTTAAATTATGTAATATTTTACAATTTTTTAACTATCACCTTAAGTTGGAACAGTTTATTAGTTTAATTAATTATTTAAAATAATTTTTTATGTTTGTTGATTTGTATTCTCATATTTTTTTTCTCCTGAAATTTTGTTAAACGATCCACTAAATTTTTTTTAATTTTTTGCTATAGTTCAAACTAATAAATTAGTTTTATTAAATAAAAATGAGGATTTATTAATTAAATTAAACAATTACTTTGTTTAATTTAATTAATAAATTCCAAAATTATTTTGCAAAATTAAACAAATTCCTTTGTTTTATATTTAAAAAAATGTTATCCTTAAATTTTCTAGAAACATTTGTCAAATTTTAAAAAGATTAATTTTGTTGAATACAAGTTTTTCTAGTTATGAAGCAGATATACCTTGAAACTGATATTTAAAATGATTTATTATTATGAAATATCAGGTTTAGTTCTTTATTGTTTTCTTGGCAGATATTAATGAAATAAAATGCAATACATTGTCAAAAATAATTTTGCTTTTTCTCAGAAAAGGATTGTGTATCAAGAAAGAAAATTATTGTCCAGTATATTTATTGTAGCCTTATTATTGTGACTATTTAGTTTATTTATTGTGACTTTTAAACATTTGTTTTTGCTTGATGAAAAGAAAAAGAAAGAGAAGAAAAATGAAGAGAAGAAGAGACATCAAATTGATTAACAACTTCTCACAAATAAATTTAATAAAATATCAATTAAGAATTGTGAATCTGATTTTGATGTTTGTTGCTGATATTGAAGGTGTTTAAAATCTCTTTGAGTAAAAAACAGTGAGTTCATAAGATGGGTTTATTAGTGAAATCAATGTTTTTAATAAAAATTACTTTATACTATATCTTTACACAAAAATATTCCTATATCTAGCTGCTTCTCAAACAGAAATTTCCCAGTTTCATTTAAAATACTTTCATAATTTTACAAGTTCTCAAGATAATACTTAATTAACGAAACTTAAGTTTAGAATATTATACAAAATATTTAAACAGCCACCGCGTTTGCCTGGCTGGTTAGGGTGTCGTTCTCGTTATCAAAAGGTTGTGAGTTCGAATCCCTCCCCGCTTTAACCAAAGATCCGTCGTGTTGAGTAATGGCGACTGGGGCTCATAAAATCTGTCGGGTCACAATGTCCTCCATGTTCCCATTCCAAATTAATACCTCTGGGGGTGGTTGGAGCCAGGCTATGGCTCTTCTCTGGTTTCAATCTCTAAATTGGAAGATTCAGATGGGGCTGCCATCTATGAGCCAAAAGTCCTACTTCAACCTTCGTATGAGAATGCTCTATTCAAAAGCGGAAGACGCTCTACCTCTGTCTTCATTCAAGTGTCATTAGAAACAATACTTAATTAGCAAAATATTTGCGAAAAATTTTTATTTTAATAAGAGCAAGACTATATAGCTTTTATAAATAATAAAAAAGAATTTCCTTACACTGTACTCTTTATACGTGACAACTGGATTCAAGACAAACTTCTAACCGAGAAAAGACTAGATTTTAAGTTTGTAAAAAAATAAATAAGAACACTAAAAAGGTATATTAATTTTGAATAATCTTTCTATGCTTTTTAATATAAATACATTTCGAATGGACAATAAGTTATTTTCGAATGTCAGACAGTTATCTCTTAGTCTGCTTTTAAACTGAATTAATATTATATTTATTGTTTATTTATTCGAGGGGATAACAAATGTTGCTTTCTAAAATCTGAATAACAAATGATATGTAGTTCTCTTAACTTTTTAATTAAATGTGTTACATTTTTCTTTCAATCTAAGCAATAGTAATCATAGGAAAAGTTGCTGTTTGTTAAGATTCTTGTCTTCAAGTTAGTTAGGTATATTGCATTTAAGCATTTAGGGGTTATAAATTCATATTTCATAGAAGAGGGGTGACCGAGAAGATTGTATACTATAATCAATACAAACTTTTGGAACCATATTCTAAAAAAGAACCAACTCAAGCTTTATTAAAGAAAGGTAAAGATACAGTTCGTTCACTGACAAAAGATAATAGCGCAATTGTCTACACGGATGGTTCCTCTGACATTGACTGTAATAGAGGAGGTGCTGGCGTCTACATCGTCTACCCCTCAGAAAACGTCAAACTTAAATTACCCACTGGTCAAATTTCCTCAAACTTCACTAGTGAACTAATTGCTATTAAAGAGGCTCTTACCCAATGCCTCTATTTTAATCCCTTTCACAACTTGAATGAACAGATAGTTATTTTCTCAGACTCCAAATCATCTCTAGAGGCCATACGAAACGGTGAGTCAGCACTGATGGTTGAAATTAATATCCTTCCATGTTCACTAAATATACCATGCATTCTCTAGTGGATTCCTGCTCATGTGGGTATTGAGGGGAACGAATGGGAAGATGCCTTCGCACATGATGAAGAGCAACCTCGTATAGTCACCAATACAGACGCAAATGCTCTTGCCAGGCGAAGGTTTAACGATCAGCATTTTGGTAAGGCAACAATCCCTGATCTAGACTGCCCAAGAAACCTCTCCTCTACAATAGTTCGGCTACGTACTGGACATTTCAAGGGCATGAAAATACTTTCGGATGGTATTAAATCCTATCCCGAATGTAAGCACTATTCTCAATCCCAACTTACTCTAGATCATGTCCTGAACTGCCAAGCCATTATCCGCTCCCTCTTCGAACTTGGGATCCTCTATGGCCACCAGGCTCCTCAACTGGCCGATTTCGTCACCAAGACTTTCGGTGGACTTTAGACTTTTTGGTTTATGCACTTTGCACTTATACATAGATGCGACAACAACAACAAATCCATATTGAAAACTGTTCATTTATTTCATCAGCTGTAAAAATAATGTTTACATCAAGTTGTTAACTCAATTATGCGTATTTCGACATAGTTTGTTTGTGTTTCCGTCGAAATAAAATAAGGCAAACAAATAAATATTCCATGGACTTTCCTTGTTTCAATAAAGTTTCCATGTTTCCTGATGGATCCATCGACATACCCTTCCCTTTGAATTATTTATATCCTTTGAATTATTACCTAAGTAAATGTAATTTAGCATTCATTCTTCTTTAGTAGAAAAATTGTCCAATGATGCATATTAAAATAAATTATTAAAACTAATTATTGGCAATTTATATCCTGAAACCTCAGATAAGCTTCAATTATTCCTTCCAAGTTATAAATACTAAAATAATTTTATGTGTGCCCATAAAGTAATTTTGTAACACTATCATTTTTGTTGATTTATTTAATTATTTTAAAGTATAAATTTTTCTGAATAAAAATATATTCCGGAAGAAAAAGTTAAGTCCCAATTACAAAAAATGACATAATTTGAAAGCCTTAATAAGAAATCAATATTTTAACACAGATGAAAACTTGTATATCACGAATATCAGTTTTAGAGAAAAAAGATAAGAAAGAAATGGTATACGAAATTATACAATATTAAAAACTCTTTGCTAAGTTTTAAACACAAAATTTAAAAAAATATATTTTAGTCAAGTTCGATATTTGCATGAATACTTATTTTGTCATTATAAAAATCCAATATTATGAAGTCCGATTTTATATGGGGTTAAATTGTAGTCTTCAAATAAACAGACTCGTCAAATATACATTTCAGTCACCGAAACCAAAGTCATATTAATCAAAGTGATATAGTAGCTGTATGGGCAGTAATTTACAGAAGATGCAGATCGTGAATGGATAAAACCATTGGGATCACAAATATACGAGAAGAATAAACAATTTAAAATGCAATCACATTATTATTATACCATTATCTTTGCATCATCCTATTATTATCATCTTTTGGCTCAGATTTACTGTACGGTTGCTCTTGGTGTGATTTTCCAAAGTTGGCGATAAATAACATTTTCTTTCAACTCGACCAATTCTGACCAATCACACATGAATTATTCCAACCAATGAAAAATGGGGTATTCTGATAAACGAGAACCAACCAATGAAAAATGGAATATTCTGTTTATTTTCAGACCTTGCTTGTCCAAATTGGCAAAGTTGGCGAGATGTTTGGCAATTTTTTTAAAAAGTTGCAAAGAGTGACCGTATAGTAAATTTTCACCCATCTTTTAATTTCATTTATCAATTCACATACATCCAGTGATATTAAAACAAACTATCCGCTGATGACTTGAAAATACTTTACCATGGTATTTATATTTATTAATGTAACTGTCATCAACCTCTCAACAAAAGACTTTATTGGTATTAAAATTGATTCCTGACAAGCTTGAACCAATTAAAATTATACAATAGTGAACTAAATCAATAGCAGCTAAATGGATTTTACAAGCAAATGTAATTAAAATTCTTTTTGGATACTAATAAATAAAATTTATTTTTTGCTTTTAATTGTTAACTTCATAACAATAACTTCACTTGTTCATCTGCAGAAATAATAAGTATGTGCTGAGTTTAAAGGTCATGATTCAAATTTTATCCTGGTTTTGTTTTTGTTTTTTTTTTTTTTTTTTTTTTTTTTTTTTTGTTTTTTTGTCACGTAAAGATTTAGTTTACACTCAATTTTTCTCACAAAATTTCAACACTCATTTTTTTTTTTATACGAGGACTATTTAGACCGTGACTTGAAATTCAGAGCGCTAACCATTTGGGTATTATTTCGTTTAAGTATATTTATGCATTTTAAATTAGTTTATGTAGTGAAAAAAAGAGGATAAGAAATTTTCATTATCATTTAAATAAAATCAACAAATCTTTCATTATCATTTAAATAATTAACTTTGAAGACAATTTCTACGATTTTAAATAGAATTTTAAGGCAAATAAAGTGAGTTGCCAAATTAAAATTTGCTTAAATTAATTCACTCATAAACCTGAAATTTCCTTCAACTATTTTATAAAATATTTCCTAGATATTTAAAGAACTTCCTGAACTTCCTTGATAATTATGAGAATTGAATTAAAGATCAGATGAATTAAAAAATTAATGAATTAAAGAACCAGAAACTTCCTGAATATATATATATGTATAGTTATGAGTTGCGAAACACTATTCCAAAGTTACTTAAAAAATTGTGTATTTTAAAATCTCTCCTTCAAAACGTTCCAACAAGTTTAATTTACGTTTAAAAGCCTTATATATACAAAAAATATTTCTTCAAATAATAGAAATATCGCACCATGATTCATATTTCATGATTTTTACAGAGGCTATTAATATTTTAATGAAATCATTAAATCACATTTTAGAAACAAAAATATTCTCCAATCATTTGTACCAAAAATTTCTTAATTTGAAAATTCAAAAAGTTCAAGAGTACATAAAAATATTTTAAAAGTCTTTAAATTTAGAAAAATTTAGGATTTATACTGAACATTTCTATACATATTTTGTAATTGACCAGGTACATACAATCGTCCAGAAATTTAGTTTGAAATTCTTACTCATGTTCACAGCAGAGCTTGTGAACTGGGCTACTTATAATTATAAATAACAATTTCAGTATGTTGTTTTAGATTAACCTGAGCTCCCTTTCTCTCTTCTGTTTGAGTATTGATATAAATAAATTTAATACATTGAAAGAATTGGAACTACTTTGATATATCCCCCCAAATCGGAAATTTGTCGACTTTTTTTCTCGCCTAGCAAAATACTGTTTCTGGCTCCGTTTTTTCTCACCAAGATGGATTCTCGCTAAATACAAATAATTAATACATAAAAAATAAGGAAACATTAAATACAAAAAATTCAAAAAATGGCACAAAATACAAGAAAATACTAAATTTGGCAACTGCAAAAACCTAAAAGCTGAAAAAATCTAAATTGGAAACATCAAAATAAGAAACAGCAACCCTAAAAAGTCTGTAGGGAGTGCCAGATTTGGCGAGTAATTTTTGGGGGGTATATCAAAGTTGTACCAAAGAATTTTGTGTGGACTCATTATTTTAAAACAATTTATAAATGTAAAATGAAAGTACGAAATTTTAAAATTTATAAAAATAACAGAGTTATATATGAAATTTATTTCTGCTTAGCACAATTTATTAGACATATGACATAAGGGAAAACTTTTATTTTTAAATTCTTACAGTAATTTACTAAATTAGTAAAAATGGCATGACATTTTTGACAATCAGAAATAATTACGATTTATTTCTGGATGATAAAAAAGCCATAATATTTATGAGTTATTTTTAACTAACTCATATCTAATAATAAATATATGAGATTCAGATCAAGTTTTGAATGGTATAATTTAAATTTCGTGGTTTTAAAACTTCGCGAATATTTGAAACAAACAAAGGAGATACTCAATCATCTCGGCATAGAAATGACTTGAAAAGATGATTATTTTGCGCTGAAAATAATGTTTTCTATTTAACCAGTATAAGAAATACAAATCAATCTTCAGTAACTAAATTTAAAGATTAATAGCTTTTTAATTTATTATTCATTTTAAGATAGATAATCTTTCACAAAAATAAAACTGTTGTGAAAGCGTATCAGTATATTTTGAGTTTAATATTTTCTTGTAAAATAATATATAAGAAATTAAAAAACTAAGTGAAAGAAACTTATATTTTGCGGTGTGTCGAACGTTTCTTACGCATGCTAAAAGTATCGTAATTTATAACAATAATATATTATTGATTACAAAATCCTTCAAAAAAATTTACCTTTTTTGTTCTTTAAATTAAAAAAATTAAATTTTTATATCTTGTCCTTCTTTTTCTGACATATTTTAAAGCATCAAATGACAGAATCACAAAAACTTTTTTTTTAATTACAAATTTCTTCAATATTGCAAAATACAAATTTATCACAAACTTCTTCAATATTCCTTTTTACTTTTTTGACAGGAAATATTAAAATATTTTACTAATAGCTCCTCCTTATTATATATCTTTGTTTGCAAGAAATTTTCTACCTACCTCATATGTTTTCTACAAGTTAATGTATTTCAACTTTTCAAAATACAGCAATGAATATTTTGAACTTCAGCATGGAAAATTCCCTTCTTTGAAAAACGAAATCTTGAATCACTTGTGAATGATAAGGAGAAGGTTAACTGTCACTGATCTGAATTTAAAATTTTAATGAGAAATCAATTTCTCCTTATCATTATGGATAACTGGATCACATAGTGCATGGCTCTTGTTTATCTCATTTAATCTTACACTATCTTGGCCTATACAATGCATTAATTTTTTTTTCTTAAAATGCCTTGCTTGACTGTTTCGATCTTTTAAATCATTTATACCTAAAATACAATGATGTAAATGTATCAATGCATAATGTTCTGCTATTTTGATCTCCTGAGATATTGGATATTTTATAACATATTAAAAGGATAATTTTTTAAGTTTCAAATCATTTGCACAAGTCTTTTTTAATGAAACTTTAATAATTAATGATGATGGCTGCTTGTATTATTTGACCATTTATCAGGCACTAATTATCTCTGTTTTTATGTTAAATTCCTCCTATATGAAATCTTCCAAAAAACTTGCTTTTACCAGAAAACAGAAACAAGATTCTCTACTTAGAATAAAAATTTCTGTCATATAGGTACATATATATAAGTAGACACTCTTGTTCGTTTGCATGAGCGTATATGTCTATTGTGTGTCTGTTATTCCAATTTTCCAATTTATTGTCAATTGTAGAATTTAATAATTTATGAAAAGGAAAACAAATAAACAAATTTATATATATATATATATATATATATATATATATATATATATATATATTGTTTTTTATAATATAATTTCTATTGCATAATAAAGAACGGGAAAAAGGAATCCATAGTCTTTTGTAAGTGGCTGAAGTGATCGATATCTCAAAAAAATATCTGTCAAACAATTTCAGATTTATGCTCATTTGCAAGGTGATATTTCGTCATAAGAAATCATTTTGCTATTTTCTTTTTTTATTATTAATTTTTTAACCCATTCAGTTTTCAACTATATTGTGCTTAAAATGGAGTTCAACAAGAGAATATTTGGAACATTTTACAGTTTTTCTTTGATAAAGGTGAAAGTGCGCGTCAGGTAGTTGAAATTGTTGATATTTTTATTGTCCCAATACTTTAAGAGGCAATTATCGGCAATTTTGATTTCATTGATTATATTTAGGTATTTTTGATGTTAAAAATGCCTCTCAGACAGATCCAAGGCGAAAACGTCGAAAAAAAATCACAGAAATAAGCAAAGTTTACTGACAAGCTATCAATTGTAGTATCACCCCGGAATTAAAGATTTCACATAAAACAGTTTTAAATCATTTGCACAAAACGAATTCAAAATATGTTAAAATACGTCTTAAGGCTCACGCCAAAATTTTGCTCTTCGTTTAAACTTTGATATTGACACTGAAGTTTATATAATTTCACAATTTCATATATTATTCTAAAATACCTCATTCATGTTAGATGAAAAACAGTAGGTTCTATAACTGATTATTCCTAAACTAATTACTGTAATTAATTATCTCTCGTGTGCAAAATATTACCATTGAGTGACAAACCAGCCAAATCTCATCAAATTAGATAAAAATTACCACATGCACTTGATTATGAAAGTTAGCATAGGCAAAATTCTAAGATTTAATTCATAAAGATAAATCTTAACACCAAAAAGAGTCATGACATATGAAATAGAAAGAACACTCAAAACAAAAATATTAATTTACAAATAATTCAATCATAAAAACTCTTCTTGATTGTTACTAATTACTAAAGCTTGTTAAATAGTGTTTCCTTTTTTAAGAAAAGGAATTTTTTTCTTTCTTTGTGAGATTGGTTCTAGAATTTTGCTTGAAAATAACCAAGCCAGGCCTTACTATCAAAAAGATTGAAATTTGTTTGAAATTTTATTTTAAGTCTTATACCGGGTTTTCCCAAAAACTCTGTTGTCACTATTATCACCTACTTCTGTTGTCCTTGGTGAATGCCTCTAGCCCACTAAATCAAACGGCGTTATAGGTCTTGGATTGGAAGGTCAAAGCCTACGTGCCTTTTCCTTGGGGAGATTAAGCGAACTTGTGTTTTTTAAGTGTATTTCATTTGAAATTCTCAGACTGACAGGTGTCCCATTAAAACTGCTCTTAAAAAATAGTTGCAAAATCTATTACATAATATCGCAACAGTTGAATAATCTGTTGTCAAGAAATTGCAATCAGTGAGAAAATTTTTTATGGTACCTCTAGTGGATAATAACAAAACATAGATTTTACATTTTATATGCTTATTACAAAATCAAGATTATATTAATCATTGTCCTCATTTTAAAATAGGAATAATGGATATATTCAATTTACAATATATGAAGGAATACTGGGTATTTTCCACTATAAATTCAAAATCCCATAATGGTTTAATGAAACTATATACTAATTAAGAAGGAAAAGCTTATGAAATCCTTATTATTATATAAAAAACATATATAAAAATTTTTAAAAATTAACTAAAGTGTATTAGTTTTACTTTTTAGCTTATTCCTGAATTGCTTCATGATTATTTAATTTAGATTTAACTATGAAATAAACATGTACCTAGATTTCGATAATTCCGCCTACTTTTAAAATGAAAAGCAAACATTAAATTAATGCAAAGAAAACAGAGAATTTATTAGATATATTTATAAGGCATACATTAAATATCTAATGTATTATTTACTTCCACGTTATATTTCGTATGATAACATTATATATACGGCAAAAGAAATGAACAAAAACCCAAAGAAATATTAAAAAAAAATCACTTCTGGTTGAAATTTTAGTTTAAACATGAAAACGGGAAATTCAATAGTTTAAAACATAACGTATATTATTAAGATAAAAAAAATTTGTTTGAAAGTTCTAAGTGCTGATAAATTGCATAAAAAATATAAGAAGTAACAAAGGAGCAATAATTAAAGAGGAATGATAAAAAATAATATACGAATAAAACATATGAAAATATGAAACAGTTATATTGAAGTGATGATAGGATTTTTTCCCATTCTAAATCTGTTTTTTAAATCATTGGAAAAGACGAATGTTAATAGTTTTGAGAAATTAAAATATGTTCACAGATTATTGTTCATATAACTGAATATATTTATTCTTGTTGTAAAATTGGCCATTTAAAGTCATAATTGAAGAATTTTCTTTAAAGACAAAGAAAATTTTCAACAGTGAATGTTACAGCACGCTATTCACATTTTCCCTATTCGTGTTTTCTCTTATCTGTCAACTTTCCTTAAGAAAATCACTAGAATATATTCACAATTTTTAATAATTTACAAAGATTCAAGCAAGAGGAAATTATTCATAGATAATTATTTATATTATTGCATGCATCATTCAAAACAGTATTGTATTATTCAATATAAAGATAAAATGTTTTGTTAAATTGTATTATAGAATACTAGGATAAATTCAATTGCATATATGTATCTGCAAAAGTGAAAAATCTAAAGTGAACCACCAATACTCTCCCTTTTAGTAAACATTTCAGATCAAATTAAAAATTCAACAACTCAGTTAGCAAAGTTTTTTATTTATAATTTAGTTTATGAAAAAAATATCACGTAATTACTTTTATTTAAAATTTAATCCATCGCCATGACGTTATCATTTTTGATAAAACTCAATCTATATTACACAGGATGCAGATAAATATTGATCCATTCCTGAAATATTTGAAGGAATTAGTAAAATATTTAATTAATCAGATTACGTTTGATTTCACTTATGCTATTTACATAATCAAACTAATTATTTCAGAAGTTAGTTATTAATTTCAAATTTCCTTTTGGTTTAAAAAAGAAATTTAAATATTCGTAATGTTTATAACAAAGTTCTTTTAAATAACTTTTCTGAATATCACAATGATTTTTAATAATAAAAAAAATCATAATTTATTAGAATGCAAATTTTTTAACAATACAATAAATTCATTCTGATGTATATGAATTTAGTTAAAATATATTTTAATATGGATATGAAAAATTGGGTAAACTTTAATAGTAAATAAGCAACCAATTTCAATAATTTAATTTACTACATCCCACTGTTGTACAAAATTATTGCCATTTCCTATCATAATTTTTACTTCTTAACATATAAGCCACCTCAATTGTCAAATTTAAATTTTATTACAGATTAATATTTCAAAATGTATTCTGGTCTTGAACATACAAAACTGGTATTTTTATAAAGAAAAATCTTGACAGTTGATTCTTATCATATAGGAAAATATGTGCCTCGAACTAGAACAGTTAAAGTTACGAGTAAGCACATTCTTTAATAATAAAAAAAAAAATCTCAATATAGAAATTTACATGTTGTCTTCATATTTTTCAATTTTTTCTTTTCACGTCTATTTTCCTTTTGAAAATCAAGTGTTAAAAAGAAGTAAAAGACAAATATTTCTAATTCTAAGACATTCAGAGATAAAACTATTCATAAATCATTATTTATATTACTGCAAGCATCTTACAGAATCAATTTGCATAGTAGAATAATAAGAATAACAGTTTTATGAGCTGAGTTTTGTTCATAATTTACAAATGTGAAAACTCGAAATGAATCATTCCTATTCTAATCATAATTCCAGATATAATCTTAATTAGAACAACTATAATTTGTGTTGCTTAGTGGAAATTAAAATTAATTTTTCAATTTGATACCTCTGAAACACTTGCATATTGAAAGAAATATTATCATTCAAAATGCAATTTTTTTTCGAGATAAATTTAACATTCAAAATTATTTTTTATAGAACCCTTTATAAAATTAATAACAGGCTTCTGTAAAATGTGTATTTAATCAAACATTTTCAATAAAATGTTAATTTTTAAATGAAGCAGATTAGAAACGAACGTACTATTGATACATGTAAATTACTTATTACACATACTTATTTTTAAAATCTTTTTTCAAATGCTTATCGAAATGGATAAATTTAAAAACTCACAGAAATGTATTGAATTTTTTATATGTTTTCTTAAGTAATTCTTCCTCAATACATATAAGCTATTGACACACTAATTTCAGGCACAATCATTTTTGCATTCATTAATTAAATATTAAGAAAATGATAATCTCTATCGGTAATGTTTTCCTTTTCATTCAAAATGCATATAATAACATTTACTAGAACTACTAATTTACTACATAGAGTACATGTATAAAACAGTTTAGTTTGTTTAATAAGTCAGTTTTCGAAAATTTAAAAATCAAGTTCGAGAGATAAAAAAATAAATTTTAACTATACAACTGATAAATGGATTATTGAGTGTACTTATTTAAATAAAAAAATATTTTAAAATAATTTTTTATTGCTTGCTACAATATTATATGGATAACGAGTACATCTAATCACAAGTATATCTGCCAATTAAGACGAAGCGAGATTAGTCTCAATAGCGATAATTAATTATCTGATTCTTTTGATGTATTTTGAAATATATAATCAAATGCACAAAAATTAATTCCACATCTATTTGCAATTACTTTTTTTCAAATTTTTCTACAAATATTTAAAGTAAAATCTTACCAGTATAATTATAAAATAGCACTTTTTCAATAAAAAGCATCATTTAATAAATGATAGAAATATGCAAACGATTCATTTTTACAATCTTTGATGACTTTTATGTCATTTAAAATCAATGAAGCTCCATAAAAATATTTCTTTTAAAACTTAACAAAAATATTTCCTGATGGATATCAAAAGAAAAATAAACGAGTAAGTGATATATTTTTAAGAAAAAATTCATAAAAGATGCAGAAGGGATTTTAATTTTATTTACCCCTCCCCATCCAGATAAATGATATAAGGAATCTAAAACATATAATTAGATTTCTTTTTGTGACTCAATTTTTATTAAATAAATATATGACTTATATTTTAAGATAAGGATTGCGTTAGTTCATTTACTTCGACTCTTGATTCTTTTTAAGAACAATCGTGTACTTTATTTATTTTCAATTGTGCTATTTTATTCACTTTTTATATTTTTAGCGATTATTTTAATTAATATTCCTTAGATTTCTATCTTACTCATAAAACTTTTGAGATTTAAAAAAATATCCTTAAATTAAAGATAATATAAAGGATAACAAGTATTCATAAGAATTGTATACTAATTAATCCAAAACACATCAAATTTTGAAAATGCAAATGAACAAAAAAATAAGAACAATAATCACTATCCTGTTAGAAAGACCCCATTAAGAAAGATATCTTTAATTGTAAATGGAAATTTACAAATTCTTTAGAATTTAATAGAAACAGAAAATTAAGTTTTTACCTTTCTAAGTTTATTATTCTTAATTTTATTAGTTCACAAAAAAACATACATACGCCACAATAAAAGATTTTGTTAAATACGATTAAAACAGAAGTTAAATCGAAATCTATTATTTCTACCTGAGGCTTTAAATATTAATTTTTAAACAAAAGTTAGCCCGGTAAGATATATTTTTTTTTAAATTTAAACTATAACATGAGTAAGAAAAACTAAATTTTTAACATAAAATTCTAAATATACTTTTAAAAATAAGTTACATAGAATTTTACCCATAGTAAAACAACACAGGTTTTGTGAATAAAAGTTTATTTCCATATTTTTTCAGTAAAACAAACAGATACAAGTAATGAATATATAAAATGAAAAATGAAGCTAACATGGAAAAATAGAATATTTCTGTTCCCTTGAGCATCTAAAATTTAAATAACAAATTACATGTTTCTTTGCATGTCATTTGCTATTCCCATTTTTTACACACATAATTACGCATTATACAAAACATAATTACATGCTCTATATAAAGCACATTCTTCTGGAATAAATTGACCTGATTTTTCTTATCTCATAAGCTTTTACCACTATTGAACCCAAAATTTCACCTTAATTAATTACATATTTTCAATTTAAGGAAAAATTCTTCCTTCGTATCATTAAACCTCATATAAACAATAAAGTGAACCATGATATGTATCTCAAAGAAAGCGTGGAAATATAATCATATAAAAATGATTTATATTATGTGGGCAGTACATATAAACAACTTTTTATCAGACTCATTGTGAAAAGTCTCTCACAATAAATCTCGATGGGCAGGTCAAGGAGACTGGCTTTACTCTTTCTAAAAGATGATTTAAGACGTTTTTGGAATGCAGGAGCATTCCATTAGATCTTTTTTATTTTCCTAATAAAGCCTTCCACATTTTTAACTGATCTATCTACAAAAACTATTCTTCTATTTACCCTATTATTTGTTCTTTCTGAGAAAACAGATTACAGATTTATTAAATTTTTATCATTCAAATGAAATTTTTGGTTAGAGTATGCACTGTTTATGGATAATTTTTCACTTTTTCTTGTTTTAACAGTTTATGAGTTAAATTTCTTTTACAGAAAGACATTTTTTAATTTTTACCTCATAAAAATAAAAATAAAGTATAAAATTATCGTATTTTGTTTCTAAATTTAGAACAAACGCTCTTGAATATTAATAAAATATACATATAAAATAATATACTAAAATAAAATAATTTATCTTTGAAATCAAACTATAAAAAACTATGTCTAATAGAAAGTTCGTTACGTGTCTAAGACAACAATTTGTGACATGCAAGCATATATTTATTTCGCACAAGTTGGACTCTCTATTTTTATTGCTTAGTGTATACTTACTGACCTATCGAACTAATTAAAACAAATATGATTCACGTTAAGTCTAAAGCGATTATGCACTAATGGCTAGTGATAAAGTTCCTTACGCCACTGGATTTTACACTAACTTCAACAAGGGTATTATTGACTGTATTTTATACTAACTTCAACAACATACCACAATCCTATCTTCCGAATATGCTACATAAGCATGTGGAAATTTATTTAGTGTTTGTTGAAGGTACAGTTTCTGATAGGACATGCTGAAGATGTTTTTGAAGAAGAAGCTCATAAGTTTTTAATTGAAAAATTTCAAATAAGTGATCTCAATCTTTCTGATATCACACGTTCTGGATGGCTATCTTTCAGTGACGACAATGTTGTTTAAACCATGTTAGTACAAAATCCTTTTCTGATAACATCGAAGATAGCAGCAATTCTTAATTACTCATCAAAATATTTCGTACCATAGTCAGATGATAGTATAAGTTTAAAAATTCAAGATGGGTGTCATATGAATTAAGTCAGAAGAATTTAAATGATCGAGTCATCATATGCACATCTCTGCTTGCTCAAAACAAAATTTAGCCCTTCTTGATTATTGGGAATGATAAGTGGATTACTAACGAAAACATCTAAGTTTAAACCGTATATTGTGTGGGAGCCGGGAAAACTTAGTCCTCCTATCTCTAAGCCAAAGTTGACTCTGAATAAGATTACTGTGTGCATAGTGAGACATTCGATGATCAATATATGATGAACTGATCATGATCAATATATGATGAACTG
>JAPDSC010020226.1:0-33452 GCA_026290005.1 Latrodectus geometricus | reverse complement strand
TATAATTTAATAACATGATAATTTTTAATTGATTTTATTTTATTTATCAATTCTTTTTTTTTTTTTTTTTTTTTTTACTAAAATGATGTTTATTTGTGAGGGAATTTTTTTGTGTTTTGGTTTATTACTTTTTCTTTTTTTTCTTCTTAAATATGCTTTCCTTATATCTTTTTAATTTCCTGAATAAAGCAGCATTTCTTCCGATGTGGTGTTTACATGTTTTTGAAAATTATATTTTTCTTGTCATTTGTAAAATGGCTTGGAGTTTATGGAAAACAAAAAAGAAAAAGTATCCTCAGTAATATCAGGTTTCATATTATGCTGCAATTACATTTACTGAAAATGCGATTGTTGAGTAAGACGTATGTGACACTGACAGACTTGTATAATTTTGATTTCAATATACATCAGGATTTAGGAAGTTTTAATATAATTATTTATGCATACAAAAATACTAAAACGTTTTTTTTCTTTCTTTCAATGAATTTCTCATCATTGGGATATCTGTTATAACATGTTATGAACATTGTATGAATGGATTTTTTTAAGTGAATAAATGTAAGTTCATCTATGAGCATGAATACATTTTCAATATTGTCACATATAATTTATTTTTGAATTATATTTTTGTTTTTTGTTAATTAATCTTTCATGTCTTAAGACTTGACAAAGTTTAATGACTATGTAGTTAACCGTGATGCTATTCACAATTCAATACATTGCATCATTTCTGTGCAATTGAAATTTTTTATAATCCATTTCCACAAGTATGACATTTATACTGAGGCATCCTTTCTTTAAGAAATTATAATAATTATAAAAGTATATATTTCATAGTGATTTATTGTTTTCTTTATCATTAGTAAATTAATAATTGTATCAATATAAAATATATATAAAATGAATAGTTTTTTAAACTTTATAATCACAATTTAAGTGGCAATGAGAAAGAGATTATATATATGCAAATTTTGTTTTATAAAACAGACTTAAAATAATTGTCTTGAAATTAACTTAAATTAACATCAGTTTTACAGATTTCTGAAAATATCAATAACATACATACATGTTTTTTCTTCTTTGAAAGATGATATACAGATATTTTAATTAATTTCTTTTAATTAGCAAGTATATCTGAATTCGGTGTTTATATAAAACAGCAGATTTTTAAATAACGCAAGTACAGACACACTTATGTTATTTTGAAAATCTGAGTTTGCCTCATAATATTTTTCAGGCTGATTTTCTTATAAACTTTTTCAGTCTGAAATTTATTTTTGATTATACATTTAATTATTTCATCTTTTAACTTTGACTTATAATATATATTCTTTATGTTAAATACATTTTTTCAAATGCAATTTGATTTTATATCATTTCAGCCATTATATTTATGAATTAATGTACCTACATAAAATTGTATTGAGAAAAGATTTTATTTCAATCAAATTATTTTTTATGTGCAAAAACAAAGGCTATATTTATTTTATATTTGACTTTTGTAGAATCAAAATATGTTTTAAACAATATATTTATATTGAAAATATTATGCTTTCTACTGATCAAGATATTAATTCCTCTTTTTATATTTGATTTAGACTCCCTGAGGGGTTCACATTCCTTATTAATCTTCAGGAATTATATTTAAATGATACATTTTTGGAATATCTCCCTGCTAATTTTGGACGGTAAGTGTTTTAGAAAATACCCTATTTTGTTTCATTATTTATGAATAGAAAATTTATGAAGTTAATGAAATAAATCTTTTAATATATGTTATTGTTAAAAATATAATCTAATCTAAAATAATATAATAATAAAAATATGTTTAATATAACATGATTTTAAGTGAAAATTTAAGTTCTAATTTTTAATAAAACAAAATTATAAGAGTTTAATCAAATTTCATATCGCATTGATTATGTTATGAGTAAGTGATTGAAATGTTAAATCTATATAAAAAAAATAGTCAAATGAAATGGCTGCTCTAGAACTTTATTGTGTTGCCTATTATAAAAATACTTTTTGCTATACTGTTATATTGCATTTCTAATGAATTTTTGAGGCATTTTTAATTACAAATGATTCAAAAACTATATTTTTCTATTGAATTAATTAAAATAATTATAAAAAATTAATACAAAAATTTAAGTAATAATTCTATTTATACTTAACTTTCATTTTCACCATCTCGATTTGCTTAAATAGCCTGAATTTAATAAAAGTTTTTTCTTCACGTCTTTAAAGTATTACCAGAAAAAGTTTATAATAATTTAGTAAACATTTAAAACAAGTTTATAATGATTTAGTATGCAGAAATTTTTGTCCATTTTTCAGTTTCTTTCTGCTTGTGCAAAATTTTCTAAGCTGTCTAAATAATATATTTACATTTAATTTATATTTCTTTAAATGTATTGTTATTTGTAGGTTAGTACACTTAAAAATATTGGAACTCAGAGAAAATCATTTGAAACTTCTTCCTAAATCTATGGCAAGACTTATTGAGCTCAGTAGACTAGATATTGGACAAAATGATTTTACAGATTTGGTAAAAAAAATTTTTTTTAATAAAATTATTTAATCATACTGGTAAATCTATTTTATGAAATATGTATTGTTTTTATTCTAATCATTTAAAAGAAAAAATTAATTTCTTCCAATAAATGAATGCATATATGTATTTTTTTATTTTGTGATTTATTGATTGATTTAATTCAGGCGATGAATGTTGTCATTTACATGTAATGAACATCTTTATGATTATGATAATTAAATACATGCATTAAAAATTATCATTTGATGTGATTAAAATTTTAAATTTTTAAAATATGTTTTAATAAATGCATTAGATAATCAAAATACATTTTAAAATTTTCAAAGTTTAAACATTTTACAGATAATTTTTTATTTAATACTTTAGTGTTAGAAGAAAAACTAATTGATACTAATGTAAGTATTTAGTGGAACTTAATATAAATAGTATCAATTTTAAAATTTATTATTTGAATTGAAATAATAATGTTTATCTTGAAAACACATGTATGAACACACATAGATGTGAGAAAATATAATATGCATAAACAAAGTAAAGCAAAAATAATGCATATGTACACAGTCATTTGTAAAGTTAATATTAATTGAAGATAATGTACACACAGAATTTAATTGACATATATATAACAAAATACAATGTACATACAAGTTTCAATAATTTCATTATGTTTCAGAAATGTGAACGATTTAATTAAAAGTATCATTGTTGATTTATATAATACAATACATAAATTAAATAATTTTTGTGATGTTAAAAACTACAATATTAATAATTATTTAAGGATTTAATATTTTACAGTAGATAAATCTATATAAATTGATGAATTCCAATGTCAAATTAAATATTAATCTATGAAAATATTCATATGGAAAAATTTAATAGAGAAGTGGGAATTCGAGAAACATTCTCACAAAAAACTTATTAAGCAATGGCAGACTGCTTCTCAATTAGATTATAAGTTACTTATATTAAAAATATTTAATATATATATTAAGCAATGTTAGTACAAAATGTAATTTTAACATGAATTCATTGTTTGATTTAGTGATACATTGTATAAAAAATTAGTAGTTTCATATATAATTTTTAGTATTGTGTTAATCAGAGAAAAAATCAAGTATGCAATTTTTTTTATTTTAGTAATATTTTTTTATTTTTTAGCCTGAAGTTATTGGAAATTTACCTCGGTTGGTTGAGCTCTGGTGTGATAGTAATAATTTAAATTGTCTTCCACCAGTAAGTGCATATTATGTTATTCAGATCAGACTAATAGCTTGAAATTTTTATTAAGTGATAGTTAAAAGAATTATTTATATAACATTATTGATAACGTTATTTAATATTGAACTCTGACTTCATAATTAGTTTTAGTTGCAAAAAAGTAATTTTAAAATAATATAATGAAATAAAGTGCTATTAGTAAATTATATATAATGTAAATTAAAATAAAAAAAATTCTAACTTAATAAATAAGTAAATCATTGTTATTTTTCAGTTTTTAGGAGGTCTAAAAAAATTAGCATATTTAGATGCAAGTAAAAATAAAATTTATGAGATTGCTGAAGAAATTGAAGGATGTATTAGTCTTTGTGATCTTACTTTATCATCTAATCGTATTAAAGTACTTCCTGATGGCATCGGTAAGAATAAGAAAAATATTTATGTATGTAAGAAATATTCATAATATATTTATCCTTAACTGATAATTTATTTAAATTTTTTTTAGCTAATTTGAGAAGATTGAGTGTACTACGTGTGGATGAAAATCGTATTATTTCTATACCTGATAATATTGGAAAGTAAGCTTTTATTTGTTGCTGCTTTTAATGGCTAATTATTTTATTATTTGTAATTATATGTTATTTCATTAACATCCATAATTTTATATTCATTGATTACTAGTTTTTTACTATTATAGTTAGTTTTAATAAAAAGCTTGTGAGGAATTTGTACATCAACATTTCATTAACCATTGTATTCATTCTCTTTATCTATAAACTTTATAATCATTTTCCATTATCTATATTTACATTTTATTTTGTGTACTACATTGGTTTTGATGAATTTAGCATTTATCAGTTACTTAAATCTGATATTTAAGTAATAAGCTAATAACTTATTGTTATTAAAAATAGTTAATTTTCATTTCTCTTATAAAAATTTTATTATGTTGGAAATCACTATGCATAATTTTATTTTTGCAAATATTTTATGTTTGCTTTACTTGTAACAACTGATTCATATGTATTAATGAAATTTACCATATAATATGTAATATATAAAGGAGTAAATATAGAATTTTAAAGAAAATTTACATAATTGTTTTAAAATTATATGTGCATGGATTTGTATCCTAAAAATAGTTCAGTTAATTCACTTTTAATTTTCTTTTCTAGAAAATAAAAACATATGTCTGTCATGATATTTTTCCTAATGCAACAAATAGTAGCAATTTCATTTTTAATTAGATTGAATCAGTTTAATTATTTAGATTAACAGTGTTAGCTTAATATGCTTAATACGCTTAATATGAAGATGATAAATAAAAGCCAAAAATTTTCTGACAGCTGTATTTAAATTTAATTTAAAGTTATTCTAATAAAACTTTTCACATTTTATCTTTTTCGTTTCAATTTTAAATTGCTCTTAATATATGATAATTTATTTATTGTTCTGTATATTAAATGTTTTATTTATTCATTTCAATATATTGGTTTAAAAAATGTCCACCTAAAGTTTCATAATACTATTAAGATTAGATATCAATGTAAGTTTAAATAAAATATAGAACTTTTTAATATTTTTCTACTTCTCAGTAAAAGCGATTCAATAATTCTAAAATTCTAATCAATATTTTGTAAGCTAACAAAATAAGATTAATTGCAATTAATGATTTTATTTATATATATTTCTTCAGCAAATTTAAAGAGATAAAAATTTTAGTAATTTTTTCTTGTCCTTTATGTACAAACTATATATATTATATGCTCTATAATAATGGGTATATAGTATATAAGCTATATATACTCTTAGTTATTTGGTTAGATAAATCTAAGAGCTCTAAAAGCAAAGCTTTAACACCTATGATGTAATTAATTTTTACCAAATATTTCATATTAGTAAATTTTTTGTTAATTCTGTGAGAGAAATTTTATGGTAAGATACTTAACAATAATATTGTCATAAAGATTTCAGAAATACTGACTGGAATCACTTGTGCAAATATCAAGTCACTTAACTTGAGTGGAAATTTCTTGTAATTTGAGTGGAACAGTCTTGTTACTTGAGTGGAAATTTCTTCATATA
The DNA here is from genome assembly GCA_026290005.1 of Latrodectus geometricus. Lineage (NCBI taxonomy): Eukaryota > Metazoa > Arthropoda > Arachnida > Araneae > Theridiidae > Latrodectus > Latrodectus geometricus. The sequence continues at coordinate 27,592 of JAPDSC010020226.1, read as the reverse complement.
TATAAATATATATATTTTTCTATTTTATAATATAGTAACTCTATTCATGTTCTTTAGTTTATGTAGAATATAAAATTACTTCATTTTATTATATATGGAGGTTTTATTCTCTTTCATATATAATAGAAAATTTTTGTTAAATATCTGAGTTGTGTTGAATAATGTAGTTTGTATATTTATATTTGAATTTCATATAGGGATTGTATGATATTCTAATATAAATGTACTATCTACATTATTCAGCTAAGTAATTGCAATGCCTTGTAAAGTTAATAATTATGTGCAACATCCTATTTTTTTTTTATTTAACTTAATTAAGTTTTGCTGTAATTATTTGTTCAGTTTTTTTATTTTTGCTTTATAAAATAGAAATACTTATTTAATATACCGTATTTTTCGCCGTATAAGACGCACTTTTTCTCCCCAAAAATCGGGGGGGTAAAGTGCCTGCGTCTTATACGGCAAATACAAAAGCCCACCATGACAAGGAATACGAATCAAAGATTCTGTCTTTTCATAAGTTTGTTATTGATGCGAGGAAGAAGAATAACTTTGAAATGAGCCAGATTTGGAACATGGACGAAGTCCCGTTAACGTTTGATGTGCCATCTAACAGAACCGTAGATAACAAAGGAGCCAAAAGCATAACCGTAAAAATCTCAGGGCATGAGAAAACCCACTACTCGGTTGTGCTGTCCTGCTGTGCAGATGGTACCAAACTGCCGCAAATGTTGATCTTTAAAAGGAAAACATTCCCAAAAGAAACAATTCCACGGGGAGTCATCGTGCACGTTATACAGTTGATAAAAAATATTTTATTACAGAATTTGGTTCATAATCTTTTTTTTTCTAGATTTGCCTCCTTTAAAATTGGGTGCGTCTTATATGCCGGTGCGTCTTATACGGAGAAAAATACGGTACTTAATATAATCTTACTAAATATATCAATTTAATTTCCATGAATATTGAACTATATTAACATTAACATTAATTCACATTAATTTCTCTGTCTGTATTTAATAATCCCCCCCCCCATAAATATTATTAGATAAATTTAAATTGTTTGATTTAAAATATAATACATTTTATAACTTATTTATTGACATTACACAATATTTTGAGCGGGGAAAACTAAATATATTTACATTTTATAAATGTTTATTAAAAGATAATTATGACACTATTAATTTTATAAATTATAATATGAAATATTGAAAAGTGTGCATTATTTTTTCTAGTTTATGCAATTTGGAAGAGCTTGTTTTGAGCTCAAATAATTTAAAAAGTTTACCTCCTAGTCTTGGTTTATTGCGAAGTCTAAGAACATTGATAGCTGATGATAATTTATTGGAAGAACTTCCATGTGAGGTAAATAAAAAACTTCATGTTTATTTACATAATTATATTAAAGCTAATAATTAGACAATGATTATTAAATAATACACTGTGGTTTATTATATTCCAATTGAAGTTTTTTAATTATTATACTTTATTTATAAATTTAATAATAATAATAAATTTTATCATTCACCAATTCTTAATAAGTTTTATTATTCAAATATCTACTTTTAAAATTGTTTTTGTAAAATGTATATATTTTTGTTAATTATCATTTTGATTTTGAATAATTACCAAATATGGAATTAATTGCAAATGACTACCAAACATAGAATTATCTTATTCCTTTTATCCAGTAATATGACAGTTACTCTTTTGTAAAACAATTTGTATGAAACAACATTTGAAATTTTATTTTATAACTAGTTTAAATGATTTCCTGTTAATATTTATCTCAGTGTGTAGTGAGTGGCATTTTAAATATATAGATAAATGTGATTAAACGCATTATGGGCTCTGGAATCTTTTAAATATTTCTGAAATTTATATTATTTTAATAAATGTGATCTAAAATCACTGCACTTTTTTAGCTTTGTATAAAATAGAAAGTTTTTTTTTTGAAAAAATTAATTTTTATTCTCAAGTAACAATTATAAAATTTCAACTTCCTCTTACACCAAAAATATTTATAAAAAAAGTGAATATATAATTAAATTAAAGCAAAATTTTTCATTAATTGAAGTGATTGAAAACCTTTAATGGATATTTGAAAACAAGTTGTTAAAATATATTAAAACTCCTCTCAATGATTGTTACTTATAGGACCAAATCACAACTAAATATCACAGTTATTGAAAAGAGTCAGTATTCAGAGTATTTATTCATACTTTTAATTAATAATTATTAAGCCTAAAAGTTAGAAACCATTACAGAATTATGGCGAATAAAAATTTTACTTTACTATTATATTTTTTAAAGATTTAATTATATTTTACTAATTAAATCTTTCTTTACTTTCATACCATTTAAAATAGATAATTTTTCTTTCTGTATGCCTATTGAAATTACAAATGGAATTAGTTATTGGAATATTGAATTGAACTGAAGATTCATAAAAATTATATTTTAAAGCTTCATTAATGCTTAAATTAAATTAGCAAAAATTTTATTCCAATTAATAAAAAGGCCAATGTTGAATACAGTTGATTTGTTCAGCTTGAATATTTATTATATGGAAAATGTACCATAATGCGTAATTTCAATTATTAATATTAATGCACCTATTTTATAATTTCTGTTTCATTTATTAATAATTATTTTATTTTTCAATTATTAATATCGATGCTGTAATTTTTTCATTTAGATTGGAAGTTGCTTAAAGCTTACTATTCTATCCCTAAGAGATAATAAATTGGTTCACATACCTGATGAGCTTGGACATATTACTGCATTAAAAGTTATCAATTTGAGTGGTAACCTTTTACAGTATCTGCCATTTAGTATTGCAAAACTACCCAATCTACAGGCTTTATGGCTTTCTGAGAATCAAGTAAATAATTTATGCACTTAATTTATATACATTGACAATATATATATACTGGTATAATTCTCATTAATTTAATATTCACTCATAAATCATAATAACTTAATTATATAGCCTTTTTATAATAAATTAATGTACTATTTCAATTATTGCAGAATAAGCCTTTGATTCCTCTACAATCTGATACTGACAGAACTAGTGGAATAAAAGTTTTAACTTGTTTCATGTTACCTCAAGTACCTTTGGATGAAGGTATACTTTTTTTCTTTGGGCTAAGTATTCTGAAATACTATCATTGTTGATTAATTCTGTAAAGTAATGTTTAATGTATTAATGCATAAATAATTTAATAATGCTTTATTGTTTTTAAATTAATATTTTTAAAATGTCCTAAAATTGTTCTTATATAATGTTACAAAACTCTTAATAAATGCTTAGAAACTAATTTTAATATTCTAATGAGTTGATGATTCTTTTTATTATTATTTCAACACATGTTTTAAATGTTTTACATTTTCGATTTTAGAAGTAATTGATGTACCTGAAATTCAAGTTGATGTAAGAGATCCAGGAAAAGGTCGACCTTTAATAAAATTTGCATTTGATGCAGAAAAGGATCAGCCTGTAAGTATTATTAAATTCCAGAAAACTTAAGAACTTATGTTTATTCTTAATTAAAATGACATTTCATAATTTTTAATATTTATATACATATTATTTTACATGCTTAAATTTAAACAATTTTTTAATCTTTTGTAAGGGAAATATAAGTAAATTACAAATTGTTCTTTGTGATATATCTAAAAGCTGTCACAAAATCAAACTTTCAGTTCAGCAATGCTTCAGTATTTTTAATTCTAAAGCTGTGATGGTTTTAGCTATGGAGATTTAATTCAGTTTTAAAAGTTCTGCCTTAAATAATAATGATGTGTGTATATATATATATATATATATATATATCTATATATATATGTTAGTGCTTTTTTAAGCAAAAAGTATAAAAACTAAAGGATAAAATTAAATTGATATTAAACAAGTCTTTGTTTGCTTATATTAGTTGTAAATATTAATTTGCATTATAGCTATAGTTTACACTGTATATCTTTATTGCTACAAATTCATGAAAAATTCTATTTTCTTCCTGATTTTTGTTCTTGACCTGGACTTTCCGTTTGAGTATTCAGAAATTCCTATCAATCATTAGTTATTCTACCTTGTTTTTATTTTTTCTGTTTATTTTAAGAATAGATTCTCTGTTTTTTTTATATATATATATTTCAGATACTTAGGATATTTGCTTACATTTCATTAACACTTATTTTTCTTTAATTTCAATTTTTACTTACTAGTCCAAAAATATTTAATAGCTATTTGTTCTAAAAATGATTTTATGTCAAGTGTCATTCTGGAAATATATAAATTAGTAAATATTTTATAATTTTTATATATACTTTTTTAAGTTTTTTAGATTGCTAAGATTTTTTTAAAAGCTTTTATAAGAATTTTACACCAGTTTTTGTATACAATTTTTTTCACTAAAGAATTTTATGTATAGATTTTTGTAAAATTAGATCCAGTTTGATTGCGTAAACATCTTTTTGAAGCATAAGTAGTCAATTCATTATATACTTATCAACAGTAAAAATAAATTTGTGAACAAACCAATAAGATTTATAATTTTTTCCTATTGTTTGTTTAATTAAAAATATTCAAATGTAGTTAAAGAATTTTTTAGTACCTATTAAAAATCATTATTATTTATTGTTGTTGCCAGTAAACTTGTTTAAAATAGCCTCTACTGTAAAATATTTTAATATATTTTCATACAGAAAATTTTGTAATGCTTTTTTTTACCTTGTTCTTGTTTTTATTTTGAATGATTTTTATATCTATTTATAATATAATTCCTTTAAAACTAACAAATAGAAATGTTGCTGAAAATAATTTTACTTTCAGAGCAGACTTGTTCGTGCTCCCACTCCTTATCCTAAAGAACTGAAGGCTCATGCACGTCATGCAAGGAATTATGCTTTAAAAAAACAAGGCTCAAAGGATTCTGAAGGAAATGAAGTAGTTAATGAGAGCACCACTGTAAATAAAACTTTTTTATTTTCTGTAGAAAATGCTAATTGTTGCTCTGATTTTAAAGGAATTTAAAAAGTTTATGTTAGGACTAAAGAATTATTTATATTTATTGCCAGGGTTGGCATGCGTTTTTGCCATTGAAAATATCTATAAAAACCATGGCAACATCATCCTAGCACATATGAAAATTAAAATGCTATAGTATTTACTACAATATTTTCATTTATTATTTACAAACATATGTTAAGAATCATGATTTTCTTTAAATTATTTATAAGTTTACTAGATAAATTATGTTGAACATTGAATAGTACCAATTTTTAATTTTATCTTGTTAAAATATTCAGGCATAAAAGTAAGTTCTGCATTGTGGAACTTTGGTTTGCAGTCTCAAAGTATTCAAGAAGGATTACATTTTAATCTATCAACACTGCCATGTTTTTTTAATTATTGATGCTTACTGATCCCTAAATGTAAATTACTTACTGAAATATGAATTAGAGGAATTCAATAGTAGTTAGAAGTAATAAAAATAACATTCAAACCTTATTTTAAAAGTTTGATTTTCATAAACAACATTTTCTTAAATATACATTTGTGTTGGCATTAAACTCATTTTTTGAAATATATAAGTAAATTTAAAGAATTATACAAGTAAGATTACAATACTTAAACATATTATTTAATCTGACAATTTTTATCAAAAGTTTTATAATAATTTTTATGATAAATAAATATACTATTTTCATAGTTTATAAAAATTTTCTTTACATATATTTAGAATTCCATTCATATGGTATTATTAACAATTCATGTTGTCATTGTCATGCTATTCTAGTTTTATAAATTGATGTATAGTGAATCAAAATGAGTATAATTTTAAATTATCTTCATAAAAAATATAATCTCCAGTTACTGCTTTGAAAAATTTTCAGTTGATCAAATCATGCATACCTGAGATATTATGATAGTATTACATGTGTCTATAATGTTAACTCTCTTTTTAACAATTGAAATGACTATCAATTTTCTAGTCATTTATTTCTTATTACTTTTAGAAAACTATTCTATTAGAATATCATTTAGTCATTTTTACATTTTAATAAATGAATAAACGAGATTTTATCCAGTGTATTCACTTGTGTTAAAATATATAGATTTCATACATCAATTAATGTAATGTGCATAGTTTATTTAATATGTTTTTCATTATTCAAGAAATGAATTATAATTGTATACTGAAATTTCAGAACAAATTAACTTGATCCTATGAAATGTGTAATATATTTTTAATATTTCAGTAATTAGAAGAAATATTTCATCGGATCAAATAAATTTACTTTAAATTTTACTTATTAAAAATTTTTTAATGTGAAATTGTGATAGGATATTTATTTTCTAATACTTCACATATACAATATGCAATTTTTTAAATTATTGTTAATTTTCAGATTATTGATGAATCTGAAGGCTTGCATGCCACTGGAGCTACACCTGATATAATGATCTTATCTAGTACTGCATCAAATACTGCCAATAAGCAAGTTGTAAAAGAAGCTGTTGTTACTGAGCCTAAGTCACCTATTACATCTCCATCTAAACATGAAAGACATTATATTCCGAATGTTAAGGTTAGTCTTACTTCTCAATTTTTTTTTTTTAATCTTTATTTCTTTGTATTTTTTTCAATATACATAATACCCACAATTACTTATAAATAAATAAAACATTATTTGACACTGTAAATTTTTTTTTTTTGTGTTTTAAACTAAATTATTCCAAATTTCAGAATGTGTTTTTTTTACGTATTCATTTACTATTTTTTAATTATCTTGTGTGTTTTGCATTTACTATGCAATTATATTTTATGCAGAACCTAATGTAACAATATTTTGAAATTCATATTATATTTAAGAGAAATACCAAAGTTTTATTTAAAAATCCTGTATATTAAATATTTATTTTCTTAGTAGACTTAAATAATATTATGTTGTTCCTAATGAATATTGTAAGATTTACAGCAAACACTATTTAAAGTTATGTCTTTTCAGAACCCTTCATCAACAGAAGAAATGAAGCAACATTCTTTTTTGGAACAAAATCCATTACAGGTGTGTGATTTTATAAATCAATCATCCATAGTATAATCAATCATTGATTTTTTTTAAAAAATTGAACTTATATTTTATTTGATGAAAGTTAATTTTAATATGATTAGAATTTTTCCTTAAGTCTCCTGGAAAAAATACTCTAGTATACAATTACATTCTTGTATGATAAAGAATCATTATCTAACATATTTCTTTATTATGATTGCTTATGATATCTAAACAAAAATAAATAACTTTTGAAGTTAGTTTAAGTATCATTGTTGTACAGTTAATCAAAGTATTCACATTTATTTTAAATATTTTATTAATTGGTGTAATATATATATATATATATATATATATATATATATATATATATATATATATATATATATATATATATATATTATGGAAAATTCACTATTCCATTATAAAGAAATTTTTAAAAAAATCTGCTATTCGTTAGAATTATTGGTTGCTATGCTTGAAAATCAAATTTGATAATTGTTAATCCCAATGTGGTTATGCATTAAAGAATATTATTCAAAATATTCTGAATTTGGAACTTTAAAGGATTAGTAAGAAGTAGCTCACGATGAAAAATCTTGAAAATTAATGGGGTGTTGTAAAAAATACAAAAAATATCAAACTTATTGAATTTTTAAAATATCACCTTGCCTATCTATTTCAATATTTTATTATTACATGTTTTGTTTGTAAATTACTTTCAATAACTATTGAACATTTTTCATAACACAATTGTCTGTGTTTACTAGTATATATGTTTATATATATATGTTTATAAAGACTGTGTTAGCACATGTTTTAAGCAATTTTCATGACAATAATGCATTTTGTTGTTCTAGTAAGAGTATATTTTTTTGTTGTCATTATGTGTAAAATTTTTTTCAAAGACCATGAAGATTTTTAAGTTGATATTCAAACGTCCAAAAACTTAGAAATTTGTGATCCCATACATCAGTAAATTCAGTTAATGTGTTAGTATATGTTATAACTTATATATCTGTTAAATCCTAAAATTAGAGTCAATTATCATTTAACCCTGTTGCCTAGTAGTCCTTTTTTTCTCAGTGCATTCAGTTGACTGAGAGCTCTGTTCATATATATTTAAATTTGAAGAGTGGTGATAAAGTATGCTCTTGTTATTTATTATTTTCAATTGAGATAACTAATTTAGTTAATTATTTTTATTTTTTAATTTTCTGCTTAGCTAGTGTGATAAATATTTTTGATAAACCTTCTTTAAGTTCTTTGAAGAATGTTTTACAATTTATTTTTTTCTAGAATTATATTAAATCAATTTCTACTGAGAAATCTTTTACAGTGACTCCCAAACTCAAATAATTTTAGCATTATTTTTCTAATTTATTTTTTAATAGAATTCTGTAGTAAGTCCTTAGTTTATTAAGTTGTTAATTTATAACCAATATGTCATTGAAATGGTTATTGAACACTATGTTTTCAAACTTTATGAGATTCAAATAAGTGTTAATCATTTTGCAATAGTCATTTGGTATTTGGATGATTTTCCTTTAACATTAGATTTTATCTTTATAAGCTTCAGAGTTTCCATTTTTTTTCCATGAATAAGTGACTGGATTGGCTTTTGCATTTAAAGTCATTCTTTGATATTTTTTCTAACTATAAGAACTATAAGAGCCTTTATGTTCTTATGGATGTGTACACATACAAATATATTTTACTGGGCTAAATAATACTATCATATTTTTTAATTATTATCTATATTAGTTAGAAATTGGAACAATTTTTGTAGTAGCTTAAAAAATTTCTATTCTTAATATGTATTGTTTTTTATTGAATATTTTTAAAAATTTATAAACGTTTTATTAAATTTTATCTTTATGAATTTTTTTTTTTATGTATTTAAAAACTGGAATATTCATTTATACACGTAAAAAAGGAAAGATTATTTTAATGGCTTTGAAAAGGAACAAATTGTTTTGTTTAGAGAGATTAAACTTTTCTTTTATAAATTTAAAGAAAATATTGCTAAAGAATAGCTTATATTGAAAGTTGATTATTAATATGAATTTATAAGATCAATGAAAGAAAAAAATCAAGTTCTTTAAAAATAAAAGTGCTACCATAAATTATTAGTGATTATTTTGCAAAAACTTTTTAAAGCTAATAAGTTTCTCTTAATTTTTTTAATTAATAAAATTAGTAATCAAAATATGTACTTAATTCTTATGAAAATGAATGCTGATTTATATTTTATATGTTATTGTTACATAAAACATTTGTATTACTGATATTTCTTAAATCTTATATTTAATAAGAAATATTAGAAAGTCTTTAGTATGTACATAATATTTTTTAAATGTACAAAAGCTGCATTGTTTTATTTGATATTGATTTAAAAATGTTCAATTTATTTTATTTTTTATTTCAGATTAGTCATGCTACTAATCCAGATATAGCTTCAGATCTAACTGCAAGAGTATTAGGCAGGCGAGGTGTATATTCATTTTTTACATTTTTTAGTTATAATTATTAGTAATTATTTTTTTGTATTCATATATGTGTTAATAATATTGTTAATTTTTTAAATTATTTTTAAAAAATTAATTTGAATTACTTAAATTTAAAAATATGTTGACTCACTTTTATAGTATTTTTTATGAGTATTTGGAAATCATGTTTTGAAATCTTATATTACTTTTCCTCTATATTTATAGAGAGCTAAGCTACTATTTTGTACTAATAATCCTAATTTTTTTCTGCCTAGTTTATGTATTTAATCAAGATACTTTTTTGCTATCACGTTTATAGAGAAAACATTAATAATTTACAATAAGCTTAAATCAATTAACAAACAAGCATTATCAGAGTACCGTATTTTCCTGTATATAATCCACAGGGGCGTATTATCCGCACGGCTGTTTTTTCAAGTAAAAGGAAAAAAAGCGTCGCATAATCCGCAGCAATTTTTTTTCGGTGAATAGTCTAACATATGTACTGCTGATAATATAGGTGTCACATAAAATAAAAAAATGCACAGTAGGATTAAAAATTTAATAAATTGTGTAGAAAAAAAGCATTTATTTTGAAAAATATCAGTCTAAATCCAGTTTATCGCAAAGAGCTATAAACTTGAGATGAAAGCACGAGATTGATCAAAAGCGATAATTTTGTGAAGAGAGTCCTGTAAAACTTATCGATATTTAGCTTCTAATAACTTTTTAAACGATGTTAGACATATTTAAATTAATATATATTTGCTTCGTTAATATTTAAATGAAAGAAATGGATTATTTACAAATTGCGTATTTTATACAATTTTTTTTATTATACCGCGCGTGCTTTGTTTTTCACTTTACATTAACACATTTGACGCCATTGTTTTTGTTTGCTTTCGCTATAGCTTTTAATTTAAAATCTGCTGTGTAACTTAAAAATTTTTGCTTCCATATGACGATATATGAATTTGAATATTTTCAAACTGAAACAGCTCACATCAAGGCAAATTGCAAAATGACGTTAGCGAATTTACAACCTTAAAATCTTTAAGAGGAACCGAATTCGTTTTTGAACGTAATTGCACAAAGCCGATTATAGTTTAAATAACCCAGGTGTGTCCTGGTACCACCTGTTATTTATTTCATGAAACAAAGAGTATTTCTTTCAAAACTTTCTTGAAAGCTTTTCTGATGGAGGATGTTTTTTATCAGATAATCCGCGGCGGCGCATAATACGCACAACGAAATTCGGAACTTTTTTAACACATAATCCGCGGATTATAAACAGGAAAATACGGTAATATTGAATTTAAAAAAATTTCCCTTATATGTGTAGAAATAATGCCTTATATTTTAAATGTTGCTTGATTTTACAAAATTGTTTTGTAACAAAATTTTCCGAAAAAAATATTTTAGATAAAATATGAAATAAATTTTAAAATTAAAGATAAAATCTTTTTTCTAGTTTATATTTTTAACATAATATGTTATAAAAATAAGCTTAATGTTTTCCTGATTTTTTTGCCTCTAGCATTGCATATATGTTTAATGAAAAGAAATTTAATGAATATAATGTTTATTTTTTAAGAAGTCAATATTTCTTAAAAAGTTTTCTATTCTTAGTATGTGTATATATATATTATACTCTTTCATAAACTGAAATCATCTATTTGTATTTCTAAAAGAAATTAGGCTTCCTAATTTCTAAGAGAAATTTCTTATTTAAAGCAAATAATTAAAATCTCAGGATTTCCTTCTGTAAAATTCTTTCTTTTCATATTTAGTTAAATTATATACATACACCCCACCCCCATATATATATATATATATATATATATTGTTCTTGATATACTATTTTAATTTTTTTATTTTGCATTTGCATATATTAAAACTTTTACTGTTTGCTAATAATTATGTGTTTTTGTAATGTTTTTAAAGATTCTCGTGGTGATGGGTCTTCAAGTGAAAATACATCTACCTCTGCTACAGGATCACCAAAATTAACACCTGATGGTGGTTTAACCGATGCATATAATCATCCCCCAAAACCTGATAAGGATGGACATTTCAAGAAAAATATTCCAACTACTAGTAAAAGAGATACATGGATGAGACAAAGACTTTTACGCCAGGGAAGTGGAGACAGTGATAGAGGATATCGAAGTGACCATGAGGTTTATCTTGCTGAACGTGATCAGTTTGGCCAACAGTGCTACCATGATGGCTATGCTAGTGACTGGGAGGCGTTTCTTGCAAAGCAAAGTTATGATGGACCAAATAATCCTGATTCTGTACACGGATCTCCTCATTATAATAGGAATTCTCTTCCACCTAGTGAAATAGACTACCGTGGTCATGCTGAAGGGCAGGAAATAAAAGTAGATGCAGAAAGAGACACATTTACTTATAATTGGGGCACAAGGCTTCGATATCCTGAGGAAAATGCCCCTGGTTTGATTGAAGATGAATATCAAGCTCGAATGACACCACCTTTTAATGGATATTGGCAAATAGTAAGCTTTTTAAATAAATTCTAATAACTATTCACTGAATTCCTACTTTTATTTAATGTTAAATGTTTATAATTTTTACTATCATCAAACAAATTTTGAACAAAAATTTTTACTCTGAAAATTATATTAACTATAAGAATATATTGTGTTGCATTTTCTCTAATATTACTAAAAGAAAAAAAATGTGCTTACATGTAAAAATATTCATTGAAAATTTTCTGTGGCATTCTTCACTGTAAAATTTAAGTACGAAATGTAAATATGAAATGTAATAAGATAACTTTGTTAACTTTTTTCATGGCAATTTTTTTGCTTTATTTTCTAAGATATGCTTGGTAAACAATTTAATTAAGCTGTTGTACTAGATAAATTTAGCTATCTCGGATATGAAAAAGTATCATATAGTAAAAGTGTACTGCAGTTTTTCACACTGAAATATTGTTAAAGAAATGATAACACAATATTAAAAACACTTATATATATGAAGTAATAGGAATCAAATGCATTTGTTTTTTGTATAATATTATATGCTGTAAATATAGATTAAATTTGTAAAATCTACAATTAATCATTCTATTATGTCATTCTAAAATCATATCTATTTTCAGGACCCAGTTTCTGGGCAGTTTTATCCTTCTTATGACATGAGTCACTCATATCCTCCAGGAACTGAAAATCCTTCATATATGTATGCTCGAAATCCTGGATCAGAAATGATTCCACCTCAACCATCTTATTATGAAGATATTGATGGATATAAACATCCTACTTCACATTTTTGGATGCAACCACCATCTAATCCTCCACCCCCTATTCCATGTAGCAATCCTGGAACTCTGCCAAGAAGGTTAGGTGCTGCATCACCACGTCTTAAGCGTTCACAATGCTTAAGTGTTCAGGCTCCTTTGCATGGTACGCCTCAAGAATATCATTTAATTCCCCACCAAACTGCATCATTGCATCCTTCAGTTCCTAATAGTTCACCTCGTCCTGGTCGCTCTCCATCACCAGGTGTGGAAAACAGAATTACTTCTCAATATTCTCCTCAGCCATACCCAAAATTTCCCCCTCACTTCCCACCTCAATACCCTATTCCAGGTTACCCTATTACTACACAACCACTTAATTCTTCCCATTTCCCTCCTCCACCCTCTAATATGCATCCTCAATATCACGCTTCATCTATGTATCCCACACTACCACCTTCACTTCGCACAAAACAACCACCTCATGTATATCAATCATCTGTGGATGACTCAGCTTTGGTGTCTAGACCATATCCAATGGCACCAGTTCCAAATGTACATAATTCGGCTTATTATGCTACCAATGTTCAAAGCAGTCTTGAACATCATCACCCCCCAGAAGCATATAGTCATAGTTTTCCAAGTACTATTAATCCTGAAATTTATGAGAGGGTTCAAGAAGCTGAATATGGAACAATGCTTCCTGGAACATTACATTATCGCAGTGGATCAATACCTGCTCAAATTCAAAATATTGAAAACTGTGATGTGAATGCAGCTCAGCATTTAAATCGCTCTGTGCCAAGTATTAACATCATTCCAAGCACCTCCCCACCTCAGACCTCATACATGACAAGCATGGACACTTGGAAAGGTAGTAACTTATATGCAGTTATGAGTGTTAAAATGATCCGTTAATCTGTGCTTTAGGTCCCCTACTCTGCCAACTTGGCGATGAATGCACCAAGCGTGGTAAACCAGACGTTTTTATACCTAATGAGCTCTTTATGGCAACCTCCGGAGGAAATAATTTGCGCTTTTTTGTTCATGCTCATTAATTGGTTTTTTTTCTTTTAGTATTTTCATTGGTTGTTAATTAGTTTCAGTTTGAAAAATCGGTCATTTTCATTGGTTGCTAATTAGTTTAGCAACGTTGAAAATCGTATTCCATTATCGCCATGGCAACAGCGTTTTTGAAAACCCGCCAAGTACGGGACCCACAGCACACTTTCGCCAAGTTGGTAGAGTAGGGGACCTAAAGCGCATTTTCACCAAATGATCTGTTATTTAAGTAATTAAATTGATGTAGTTTTATGTTGTAAATATGTATATCACAATACATATGCCATATGGTTTTCTATTTCATCTTTCAAAATTCTTGTGTTTTTTAATTTTAGTTGATTACTTTTTTTAATGTATTCACATTAATTGGAAGTATCAATATGCTCATCTTTTGCCTTATTTTTATATATTTTTTTGTTAAGAATAAGCATTAAATATTAACCATGTGTTTTATAAAGTCGATTAAAATGACTGATATTCTAAGTTGAATCATGCAAACATCTCTGTAAAATTAATAAAATTTTCATCATGTAATTTTTGCAGTTATTGCAAATTAACTGATTTGTAATTAATTTAATACTTTTATATAATAAATTATCCAAGTAAAGCATTTATATTATCTATTTGCAATATGCAGAAACATGTTAACATGCACAAAGTTTAAACATGAAGAAAAATGCTATGTACAGCAATTGTGTATTCTGAGTGATCGTCTAACTCATATAAACTAATACTTTTTATATTGGTTTCTTAATTCTTAGAATATATGAAATGAAATCTGGATCTCATTAATATTTTAAATATATTGGGGATAAAATATGATAAATTGATGTTAGCATGATAATACATGTATATCAGCATAAAGTTGTCATAGCAAATATTATATATTCTCAAAATATTATAAATTAAGTTTTTAATTATGTTCTAAATGTTTTTCCGGGTTTTCATTAATTTTACTTATTTATCAATATAATTTGGGATTTGTTTGATTAAATTCTTTGTAGTTTAATTTTATTGGGAAATTATCTTATTAAAAATGTAAGAAGAAAAAGTATTGCATTTTTTCTTATATTTTCAATTATATTAATTTTCTTTTGGTTTTAATATGGCATATTTATAGGAATAAGTTAGGAAATTTATAATTTTCACTTGAAAGCATTTACTTTTTCCTAATTAAGCTTAACAATTGATGAAATATGTCTTATGTTTTAATATATTTAGTGTAAAATATATAAATGAGATATTTTCATTTCATGTGTCAGTAGCATATGCTATTTGAAAATTATGCTGCTGCTTTATATATTTTTAATTTAGAAAATTGCTTTGATTTTTTTAAAGTAGTGTACTAATTTTATTGTAGAATTTTAGCAGTTGGCTTTTCAATATTGTAATTAATTTTAATAATAAAAAATTTTTATATCATAATCTAAAATTTTTTTAAGTTAATTATTATTTTAGTTAACTTTATTTATGTTATTAATTACGTAAAAAATAAAATTGTTTTGTGTGTTAAAGCTTCTCACATGAATCTATCATAAACTGTACTGCAAATGTTTAGACAAGGATAAACTTTTCTTTAATTAATAAAAAAATCAAATTATTAATTTACTATAAATATCTGACGTTAATTAAAATCAATGCTCACTAACAATATATGTCAAGAGGGAAATATTTTTATTGTTGTAAATTTTTAAAAAGAAAAAAGCAAAGTGCATATATATATATAGATAAATTTAGATTATTTTGAGTTTTCTACTGTAAATAATGAATTATACAATTTTTTAAAAGAAATTACCATTGGTGAATTTAAAGTATTCATGCATTATTTTCAATTGATATTCCTTGTGTTAAGATCATTTGTTTTAAAGAAGTTTGCAAAAACATTTGAGTCAAAAGAATCGGTTTTTGGATATTGCAACGACCTTTTGCTAATGGAAAGTAATGCTTTAGAGAGAATTATCTGTATAATGTTTGTCAAGCTAAATGTAAATTATTAAAGCCTGCTGCAATTTAAGAAAAATATGACTGAATTATTCAAAAACTAACTTTTACATTTAATTTTTGACTGTTTGATAAATTAAAATTCTTAAAGGCTCTTAATTTTTATAAATTTACAAATTTGATTTGTATAAAAATTGCAACGTTTTTTCAAAGAGAACCAGTTTTGAAGTAGAAGCATAAAGCATAATAATTATACTTATAAACAAATATCATGGGTACATATCTATAAAAATATGTTGGAATGAAAATGCCCATTATTATTATATCGTTCTAATTTAACAGCATGCAATTTCAAAATGAATCCAATTGAGAATATAGTGGATTATATGTGACATAATTGATTATTTTTCTGTTGAAGATTTTTGAAATCGCAATTGAAAGTTGTTGATATGATGTTAAATCCCAACTAATGCAATATTTAGTGATAAATGCTTGAGTATAGCATCATAATAGCCATGTAATTTTTTGTTAATGGTTTAAACTTTAAATGATCAATGTATATGAATTTTTACAATTAATAAGTAGGCAATTAAATATGATTAGTAATAGAAAATTGATAATTTTCTCATATACTTTTAATTCTAAATACAAATCGTTGAAATGTTATGATTTGTAATTTCTTATACTTGGCAATTATATTTTGTTTATGTTTCTTCAACTCTTTTTTTAATAGTGTGTTCATTTTTCTATTAAATTTTGTATATTATCCAATTCAATGGTGTTTTTTTTATCCATTATCAATAGTGCCAAATTTCTTATTAGTTTTTTTCACTTTATATGGCAGTATAGTTCAAGCATTGAAAGAAGTGCAGAATGAAGTATGTCTTTATCATATAAAGCAGCAAGATTTAACTAAAGTATCAAATGTTGCTTTAAGAGTATGATTTTAAAAATTATTCATTTTATTTTAAGCTGCATTTATGGACCGTAGCTGACAATGGATGAATGCAGGTAGTTTAATGTAAACAATAATTTTTATATTCAGTTTTTATACCACAAATTAAAAAATTTTGTTTTTCATTAAAACTCTTACTTAATGATTAATTATTTTGCGTTGTTTTTTAATCTATTTGTCCTTTACTTTATCACATAAAAAATCAAATGGCATATGTGTTGGTCTGATTCATTAAGTGCCAAGTTTTCAATATTTGTAAGAAATACTGCACTGTACTACAAGAATTTTTTTTTTAAAATTATATCAAAATTTTAAAAACTAAAGCATTTTTTTTTATAAATTTAATTTTAATATGTTTCATCCTTATTTTGAAAGTGTGCTAATTAAAATTTATATTTATAATAATTTTTATTTATTACGTTTCAACAAAAAAAAAAAATAAATAAATAAATAAATAAAAATAAATAAATTGTATTATGTTATAAAAATATGTTCAAATCATTAAGTTGAAATTCTTGAATAAGTTTCTTACTTTTGCAATGCTGATTACATATTTTTGATATACATGTTACTTTTTAAACTATTCTAAATTTGATAATAGTATAATTATTCCTTTATATATAATTGAAAAAATGATATTCATGCTCTAAGTGCTAATTTAATCATATATTTATGTACTTGTTATATACATGTATAGTATTGATTTTTACACCTTATGTTACTTGAAAATATCTTCAATTTGTTTTGTTTTCTACTATTAAATTTTTTTTAATATCTGTCTTATATTAAATTATAATTTTTAGGTGAATCTGCTAACATCTCTCCTTCAAAATCTGCTTTGGAAAATTCCCAGACAGAATTAAAGAATGCTGGTCACTCTTCACCCAATAATTCTGCAGACCTAGAAAACATATCTGGTAAAATCGATGCTCCCATAAAATCAAAATTATCAGAAAAAATACAAAATAATGATACTCTTAAGTCAGAATCTACATCCACAGCTGAAGATTCTGTCAAACCAAGTAATGATAAATTAAGTGAAACAGCACAAAATTCATATATTGTTATTTCACCGAAGCCAAGTAAAGTGGTTCCTCAACCTGGTGCTGCCAACAGTTATAATACAATAACAAAAAATAGTGAATTTAAATTAGGCTCTAATACAAAGGAAGTGTCAAGTTTTCGTAAACCTGGCTGTTTCCAAGCTGTACCCGTAAATATACCCGGTGTTCATTCCTTGCCTTATAAAAAAGGATTGAGTGAGAGTGACTCTCTTGAAACACATGCAGTTACATATACAAATGTTCATGATACTAACAACTTAAAGCCTGATGAGAAAGTTTCAAATCATAATTTAGATAAAGCAGAAACAGCAAAAGAAAGTTCTGACAATTCAGTGTCTTCGGAAAGTTTACCTGATTCAGATGTAAAGAAACGATCTAGCTATGTTAGTGGAATTATTAACAATATTAATAAATCTTTGAATGAACATGCTAAGGACAAAGAAAGTGAAACTAGCGCATGTGTAGTAGGTGCAAAGTCAAATCATACCGTTCAGAGTATTGCAAAAAATGAACATAAATCTGAAGTTTCCAATATAAAACCAGGTTATCCTGTGCAGGTTATAGCAAGTAATAAAGTAGAAATGCAGGAATCTGGTGATCGACCACCTGTTTTACCCAAGAAAAATAAAAGTGTTGTTACTATGAGAAACATAATTACAAGCTCAGAACATAAAAATAGCTCAAATGTGATGCAAATTAGTAATCAAATTGAAAATAAAAAGCAAAATCATGTTGAAAATCAGAGTAGGTTTGAGATAAGTAAAAGTTCTTTCACTCAAAGTTCTCAGATAGTAGAAAAGGACCCTAATTTAAATGTTCAAAATAAAATTACCAAAGAAAATACAAAAAATACTAATGTTGCACATTTTAGTTTGAATACCCAAATAAACAATATTTCTAAACAGGATAAACTTAGGACAGAAAAACATGACCCTAAATCTTTTCAACCTGAAAGTAATAAAGCCTCTGATAAGCGATTTCAGAAAGTACTCCCACCTATTGATAAAACATTTCAGTTGAAGCCTTGTACTGCAAGGAAAAGCCAAGACACCCCAGATGTTTCTCAAAATTCTGAACCTAACTATAACCTTAATAATGAAAGCAACAAAGAAGAAATAAGACAGAAGGGTGTCCCTGCTGTTCCTCCAAAATCTTCAATGGATCATACAGAAAATAAACCCTCTTCTGAACCTCCTGTTATACCACCTAAAAGAACAACTAGCTGTGCTTTGAGTGAAAGTGGTGGGCAATTGCTTAAAAATAATACTCTTGAAATCAACAACAAACATATAGAAAAGCTATCAAATACAAATGAATATGAATATAAATATAACAAAAATGAAACTGAGAATTCAAAATTTCTTGTAGATATTGTTCAAACTAAAGAAGTTAATAATGAAAAAAATGTTCAACTCCAAAAAAGTAATATGCCTGATCTTATTAGTCGAATAATCCCAGATGAAAAAGATGCTTTAATAATCCTGGATCAACCACCTAAAGTACTGAAAAGTATGAATTCTGAGGAAGATGAGCTTTCTAAAGATAATTTTTCTTTTAATAAAGAGAATGAAAAGAGCTGCACTCCTGAATCTCCTAAGTCACCAAAAAGACAGTCTTGGTTTTTTGGTTCACATAAAAATTCTTTAGTCGTAAGTTTATTTTCATTATTATGTATTGTTTTAAAAAGTACTTCTTTTTATTAGTAAAAATATTTAAAAAACTTATGATATGTTTTGTTAATGTTATGTTAATGAATGTTTTGATAAGTAATGTGCGTAAAATTAAATAGTTAGTAATAAAAACTGTGAATTTACAGAAAATTGAAAATGTATTAAAGTATAATAAATTAAATTATTAAAAATAAATTATAATTTTATTTTATTGTATTTACTTTTTTTTTTTTACTAAAATGTTTTACATGATTTTTGTGTTTTTAGTCCAAGTAATATTATGCATTTAAAAATATTTAATATTGATTTTTAAAGATTATATTCAAAAACTTTTCACCAAATTACGCTTGATTAGTTACCAAAAAGTAAGAATTTAATTTATTCTTGAACCTTATGCATAATATATACAAAAGGGTTATAATATCTCAGAAATCATTAATCATGTTAAAATAATTAGAAATTATTCAAAGAAGATTGTATATTATAAAGTCGCAAAATATGTCCAAAGTTTTTATGAATTTATGCTCAAATTTTTCTGTTTAATTTCTTGACAATATCAAATCTATGAAATAAAAATATGAAATTTTTTTTAACCATACATTGTTATTTCTATATGTTATAATTATCCTTTTTAAAATTTTCAAAATGAATTATTTTTGTCTTATTATATTTTTAAACAGTTTCCAGTTGTTTTATCAAGAAATCCAGAATTTGGTTTCTCAATTGAAGGTGGAGTTGGGTCACCCAGAAATCCTGGAAAGCCTCATGACAATGTAAGTCATAGTTTTCTTCAATAAAATTATTTTGTGACCAATTTTTGTTAAACTTAATATACTTATTTTGATTTCATAAAAAGCGTTATGTAAAAAAATATAAAAATATTGTATATAATAATCATTATATGAAACTTAATTACATAAATATTTTAGAAATCAAATTTTATTCTTATCAAATTAATTGCTTACATTAATGGCATACATTTTGATTATTATGTATATAACATAAAATAATTAAAAGTGAAAAAGAAATGCTTAATATTGTTGATTTATGCATTTTTTTTTTAATTTTACATATTTTTATTTTGGATGTGTTACTCAATATATTAAAAATGAATATTCTTTAAGAAAATTTATTAATTTAAAGGGTATGATCTTAAAGAGATAATTTCAGACATGTTTTATCTCTGTTGTAATCTGGTTGAAATAAAAACTATGAAATTAATTTGAAGTAAAATTTTGTACTTATTCTTAAAATCTTAATATTTAACACATTCGTGTATATTTCTTTATGTATAACTTCTCAATTGAATATTTTTCAGGGTATTTATGTTGCTAATGTCTTACATGATGGTCCTGCAAGTAATTTATTAAAACCCGGTGACAAAATTTTGCAGGTTTGTTTAAAAGTTATACATTCATTAAAATGTGTCATATTATTTTATATCTCTATACATGTACCCAGTAAATTATTGTTTTATTGTCTTAGTTTTGGAACATTGGGAATTGTGATCATTAAAAAGATATCAAGTTATTCCAAAATGCAATGCACTATAAGATAACTTTCCACCTCTAAGAAGTTAGCAATTCTATGATAAAAGAAAAGTATTTATGAAGCTATAAAGCAGTAATGCTTTAATGTCAATTGATAATTTGCTCATAAAATTTGGAAGAAAACAAATACAACAGCTTTGATTTGTATACAAGTTCTGGCACAATTACATCACAAAATGTACCAAAAAGAAAAATTAATAAATGTTCCATTTGCGTGCCTTTAGCCACAATAAATGTTCACTTAGATTCTGGGAGTGAAATAAAATGTATCTTCTTTATAACATGTAGTATAAAGCAGCACTTTTGGAACTCTTGTTTAATCCATTGCATTTTGTATTCATATTTTTCTTTGCACACATGTCTGTACATTGACATTACATTTCAAAATTAAGTGGAGAAATAAGACTTAATAACATGCTTCTATATATTTAAAAGGTATTGAAAATTTATATAATATCAACGTGTTAACAATGTGCATTAACAAATCAGTAATATTAGGTTGGGGAAAAAGAAATCCATTATTTTTACGTGAACTTTTTGTAACTTCTTTCAGATTCGCTTTGTAAAAAGGTTTAAAACAGTTTTCATGTAGATTTTTAGCTCTTGTGTGAAGCTACGACTACTGACATGCTGTCAAGTTTGATAATTTTTGATATTTTATAGACATTCTCGGCGATGTTGTATCCATGCGAGGGGCATCTTTAGCATCCAAATACCCAAACGGAATCGACGAAACAAAAATTGTTCATAACTGGTTGTTACAGTCTTATATAGGACGATAAACACCTTTCACAATTTTAGCCACCCAGCTATCTTTTTCGCCGTTACAAGAGAAAAACGAAAATGTATCGAATTTTCTGTTTGTTGTCTTCCATTTTTAAAACCTTGTACTCGTAACTGAATTAATCAAACAAAAAACCGCAAGAGGATATTTTAGTGTCAAATGTCACCTTTCCAACAAGCATAAATCTGAAATTGTTTGATAGATACCTCACGAGATAGCGATCACTATAGACATCTACCTAAAAAATAATGGATAACTTTTTCCCCAAACTAATTTTAAAAAAGACACATAAACTGAATATGTCTATGAGTGATATGCTGAACTCATAATTTATTATTTTTTTTAAAAAAACTAAGTCTGGTATTTTGTAATTTGATATGTGATTTTTATTTTATATTCAATATATTTTGTTTAATCCTTTTTAGCGCTAATTTAGCTGAGTAAACTGAATCGATATAAAAAAAAAAAAAAAGATCACATCTATTTGATCCTTTCCTATTTTAAATGCGATTTCTTCTAGAATTAAGTTACTTTAGGCAATATTTGATCAATTCAGTTTGCAAAGTCAACCGATTTTTTTATGTGTAATTTGTGCAACACTGAATATTTTTTTTTCGATTATAATTTTTGAATTTACCAAAAAATATATTTATGAAGCATTTCATAATTTTGTTACCTTTTAATCCTTTCACTAAAAGATAAAAAGGTTTTGATAATGATAGAAGTTTTGATAATTGAATGTACGTTGAATTATAACTAAAGCCTCTTACAAAAGTCATCAATGAATTCCTTAAAATTTACAATCTAGTTTCATACATTTTTTTAGATTTCATTTTAATATATATGTAGTTGATATTCTATAATTATCTTTTAAGTACATTAATAATTTTTATTTATATTAAGCAGTATTTTATTGCATTATTATATGTAAAGTTAGATTTTTTCATTTGTCTATTATATGTTAGGTATAACATTGTACATATATATATTATCAATGCATTACTACTAGTGATACTAATGTTTTATTTTAGTTTTATAAATAATTTTACATTTATTAAATATTGATCTAAATTTATTTTAAAACAATATGATTATATTATATTTATGTAAAATGTTTAAATATAAAAAAATTGTGTGTATTTTCTATCATTTTGTATATTTATTTTAAGCAAAAATTATTTGTGTATAAACTTAATGTGCAAATACTATTTACAAACATTTTTGATTTTTTAAGATTATTAATTTTAAGATGGAATTTAACTGGTATTTTATTGATTGAGAGAAAAATAACAAATATTGATTTCTAATATAATGTTATACCTATTAATGCTATTGGGCATATTATATTGTTGGTATTATTTGACAATTATAATTTATCTCATTGTCAAGAAAAATATAAGACATGTAATAGAAGAAATCAAAAAATGTATTCTAATTCATTTAACAGTTTTCCCATTCTTGTACTGAAACTTGTGCAAATGGTAACTAACTTCACTGATAAAAAAAGAGATTTTTGGGTTTAAGTGAGTTCTAAAATTAAGTGTACCAAGAAAAGAAGTCATGGTGCATCATAGGGTAGATGGGTAAATGCACTGATAAAAATAAATTTTTTGGTTAGTTGAGAAATTAAGTTTAATAGGAGAAAAAATGACTATATATTATTAAGTGCTGTCCCAAAATGATAACTGTAATTAATCTGAAGTTGCTGAAATTCATTATAACTAGATTATAGTTGTAATTCCGGATGAAATAAAAATATATTTTGTCATTTTCTTGTAAGGATCATCATTACTTAATAATTTTTTTATTACAATAACTGCAGAAAAAAATTAAGGCGGCTCTTAAAAGCTTCCTTATCAGTTTTAGAAAACTTGTTTAAAAAGGGATGACTATTATTTGGGCTTGCCAGCTAAAAGATCCATCAGATTTTTAGACACTTAAGTTTACAATAGAAGTAAAACTTTTATAAATTCTCATTTCTATAAAAAGTTTGGTATTATTAAAAAAAGCTTAAATGTACTTAAATATTTGAAATACTATTCATATTAAGGAGATATGAAAAACAAATGTGTTTTAATAAAGTTTGAATTTAGATTTTTTTTTTTTTTTTTTTTTTTTTTTTTTTTTTTTTTTTGTAATGGTAGTAATTTAAAATCAAATATGTTATTCTTATGTTTCAGTCATTTTTTAAATTATGTTGCCATATTTTTATAGACAGCAAATTAATGACTTTACTGAATGTATCTATGTAATTAATATTTAAAACAAATAAAATTTGTTTTAAAATTACTTCAGTAAAATAAATGTAAAACTTAGTTGTATCCATATTGGATTCTAAAAAAAGCATGTGAGAGTATGTTTCTTATTTCCTTTTGCATGTTATATAAATTTATTTTATTTTTCACATTTTAGCTTAAATTGTATTTAAATGAAACTATGATTATCTTGAACCTTGTTTTATTTATTATTTTATAAATTATAGATGTTAAGATTATGTGTTTTATGTATATTAACTTTTATTAAAGTAATATATATTTTTAATTTCTTCTTTTTCTTAAAAAATATAAAACTAAAAAACACTTCTTATTGCAGGTTGATGGGAAGGATTTTACACAGTTAGATCACAATAAAGCAGTTGCAGTTCTGCAGGAGTGTGGCGCTACCATATCACTAATGGTTTCTCGAGAATGATGAAAATTCAGAGTTCAAGATTGTTTCCTAAAAATAAATGAACTTGTTTTTGATTTCGTTGCGTCTTTAAGAAATTATTGAAGTCCTATACATTACTAGAGATGGTGCTCTATTAGAGTTTTTAAAACATTGTAAAAATATTTTATTGAGAAGTTAAATGTAACTTTTAATAAAATATTTCCTGAAATGTAAACATTTTAGTTTTAACCAGAGTTATGTTATATAAAAGTATATCTGTGCAATTATTAATTGATTTGAATCAAAAAATCATTTTAAACTGTATATTTTTCATGCTATCGTAACTTGTTTAATTTATTTTTCAGATTTCATTATTGTGCAGTTGGTGCTTTATAATTCATAAACATGTTTTGGCATCAGGATTAATTTATTTTATTTTCGATTTAAGTTCATTTATTTATCTTATTGGTTTTAATATATATTCATAAAAGACTTCTTTAAAGTTATGCATTAAAGTAAGAGAATTGGCATAAAAAAGAGTCAGTTTCGGAGAGAACTTTTATAGAATTTGAGCTGTGATGAAATTTCAGAATTATATTGTACAGAATCAGGTTTACAAATCCTATTTAAAATCTATTTCATAAATTATATTAGAGTGATGGTTTATTCGTATTGACTTTGGGAATTAATAATAAATGTGTTTTAAAGTTTGTGGAAGTATAACTTATTTGTGCAGTATTGTTAATGTATTTTATAAAATTTATTCTAGTGTAAATAAATTTATAATAATGTGGATTAGATTAAGAAATGCATATTATAATATATATTAATGCAATGTATAAAAATATTATTTGTTCTCTAATTTCGTAACTAATATTTGCTTTAGCCATTCATCTTATTGCATGAATATGTGTTTTCTTGTAAATTTTCATGTTGATGTTCAGTATGTCTGGTGCTAATTGAATAGAATGTTTTGAACTGTAAATATTTATATAAATATATGAAAAATATGATGCATATATATATATTTGTAAAGAGAAGTTTGTAGTTTTAATTGTTGACCATTGTATAACCATTTAAAGCATTAGAGTAATAAACATTGAATGCATTTCACATTTTTAGGAAAAAGAAGGCAGTACTTACTGTACCCTAGCTGGTATAGTTGCTCAAAAATATGTGGCAAAGTGTTTAAAATGTGAAAACAATCTCTTATAGGTGAATTTTTTAGAAGAAATAAAAGTAGAAGTACTAGCTTATTTAAATTAAAAATGTTTATTTATTCATTATAAGTATTCTTTGATTATAATGCTTAACTTGTCAAAAATATGTAAAAAGAAAAGTAATTTTTTTTAAAATATGCATCTCAAAATTATAGATGTAAAAATACAGTTAACTTAGTTATAGGGTTAACCTATGTAAATAACATCAGTAGCTTTGCATCATTTTTCAACAAAATTCAGCTGTGTTTTTAGTTGAAATGAATTAAGTCAGTAGTTTCAAAAATAGGAATTTTTTTGATGAATAATTTGATACATTGTACTACTTGTAACCGTTTGCAAAAATCTTTACTTAATAAGTAGACTTGCTTTCACCTGTGCATGTTCACTTTGTTTTAATTTTACATTTTAGCTGTGTAAATGACATGAATTAGATATTTATTGATAGTTCATTCATAATTGGGGTAAAAAAGCTATTTCTGTAAATGCTTGGATTAGAAGCAAAAATTTACTTTGTTTTTAACTTTGAATATTTTTCAAAGTAAATTGAAATCTTTGTTGCGAAATGTATAGTACTAATATGGGTCAATGTATTCATATCTGCAATAATAATAATTATATGTATAACCTTATTGCAATGTGATTGGAAATAATGAATACTTTATACTTATTATAGAAAACATATATTAAAATTTACGAATATGTAAATACATTTAAGGTTAATTTGATAAATATTTGCATGTTAAAGACATGAATGTAATAGTGGTCTTCTTTAATAATAAAGTATTTTCTTTAAGAAAATATGCTGGGACAAATTCAGGTGACTATCTAAGCAAATTTTGTACATTAAATTAAATAGATAATTGTCACTTCTGATATATATAAACTTTTTTTATTTTAATTTACTGTTTTAAGTAATTTTAACAAAAATTGAAATGTCTTGAAGTATGTAAGATTTTTAAATGAACATTTAGATAATATAAAAACACTAAAATTAATTAATTATCATTTAAAATTCAAGATTTTTTCTCGTGCCTTATTTTTATCTATATATTTGTTGTTTTTTTAATAATAAAAGTTCTTAAATAGAATAATTTATTTTGTTGCTAATGATATTATGCATTTCTAAAAACATTCCATATTTTTTTATATTTCAAATATTATCATTTATAATATAATATTTTTTTAAGTTTTTAGAAACTTTTGTTTCTTTATAGATATTTTAGAATTTGTTATAAATTGTGTTATATTTTGGTTGTTAATATTTATATTTAATAATGTATTTCCATGTTTATATGTTTATGAAAATTTTCAACTAGATTATTTGATACTCTTAAAATGGTAGAAAGACATAAATTCTTTTCAATGGAAAAATCAAATTGATTTGTCAAATGTTCCAATAAATTAAATAAAATTATCATATTTTTTCCAAAGGAACCCAAATCTTGTGACAAAATGTTCATAAAAAATCAATTAATATTCCAAAATTATCAATCTTATATCAATCTTCTAGTCAGGTAGTAGTTTATTATTATACTTTCATGAAACATTTTTCAAAACCTTCTGGTGTATGTACATAATAACAGCTTAGCTTATTTTTGGTTTTAAAATTTGTCACATTATAATTATTGCTATTTAACAATACCAGGTGCAGAAAATATAATTGATTATAAATCTCAAACTTAAAGTAATACTTAATAGTTGCAAGTGTAATTTTCTCTGAATACTTTATCTGAATTCAATTAAATTATATAAAAGTAATTTAAATTTTTTTAATTTTTGACTTTTGATGCATTATAAATTATATTTAATGATAGAGTTAAGCAATGTATTCTCACATCACAAATCATAAATGAAGTGCACATATCTATAAGCATTGTTTTT
>JAPDSC010020224.1:0-11467 GCA_026290005.1 Latrodectus geometricus | reverse complement strand
TGAATTAATCAGTGAAAATATTTATTGAAGACTGAATTTGAATAAATTACTTCTTAAATTAAACTATGATTAGAAATCTTCGAATGGTCAAATTATTCTAATTTTGTGTTTTGCTAAATGTACAATTTGCAGCAGAAATGAAATTCTAATTTCCTGATCAAGATATTTCTAGATATTTTTAGAGAAATTATTTTTTTCTTCAGTTCGTTATAGAAAAGAATTGTAATGAATGTGGCAGTACAAAAACATTATTCTTCCAATACATATAGTACAAAAGAGTTGAGATGTACTTTTTTCATTGTATTTAAAATTCATTTTTAATTTTTTAGTATATATCCTGCAGACGAGCTTCAATCCATCCTGAATAATATTTAAAGTTTATTTAATAAATTAGAAACACTTCAGCTTTTGGCTTTATTATTTTAATTGAAGAAAAGAAAAACATGAAGGTTTAAGATTAAATATTGATTAAATTGTATCTCTTATTGAATTCATTTTTCTGCCTATGTGAGAAATTTACATACATTTTAACTCAATATAGAGAATTAAAAAGAATCCAATAAAAAACTCTAGAATTTTCAGTAAAATGAATCTTTATACATGTGAGTAAAAACAGTTATAGAATGTTTCTAATTTTAAAATTCAATATAAATTTCTTCTTTCCTGGAATAAAATTTAAATATATTCTAATTTAAAAATAAAAATTTGAAATATAAATTTCATTAATCATTGTAATATGTATATGCAAGATTTTTTTTTTATTTTTTTTTAAATATACATTTAAAAAAAAAATCTTTGATGTATAATCTAGTTAATATTTGAATCTTCCTTTAGGGAATGAAAGTAAATTTGACAAAATTCCAAATTGTGAAATATGTCCGTCCTTCTGTTTGTTAGAACAAATAGGTTTTTTAAGATTTTGAAATCTATGGAGGAAAAGCGGGAGAAAATAATTAATTTTTTATCCTTTCTTATAGTAAAAATATATTAAATTCAAATTGAAGTATGCGTTAAAAAAATGCAATACTTAGTTGGATAAACCCTTACCAATTATTTGCTTGTAATGGCATCAGAACACATCCTGATTCAACATCATGAAATATAAATTGATTTACTAGTCAAGTTAAATTTGGTTTTGCAAAGGAATAAAACACTAAATGCAATTTTCAGAAGCAAAAAATAGAATTTTCTTATACAAGGTGTACTAAGAAAAATTTCCAGTTAATAAATATTCAAAAACCAGTTTTAAAAATTAATGTAAACAATAGTTTATGGGCCATCTATCATTGAATTTTTTATAATTTACCAAGCCTATAACGAATAGTTCAGGTATATTTGGAGTATAAAGACATAGTTGTCTGCATATTGGCAAATTAGATTTGACTCAAAATTAAGTCAAATTATAGTTATGTAAATTATTACAACGATATTCATAAAATGTATAGTTTAAAAAAATCACCTGTGTTTTCAAAATAATCAGTTCATTTTTATTTATCTATTAATGTGCATAAACAAATTTAATGTTTTTTATAATAATAATCTTTTTATTTCCATAAATGTTAAGGCTGTATTGAGTAGCTTATTTGCAATTATTGGAAGTTACTTTATATAAAATAAATTTCAATATATACTTCTAAATTACAAATGATGAAGTAGCATAATAATCTAATAATGTTTGCTTTATCTTATTATAATTATTTATGTTGCATTTAAATTTATCTCCACATTCTATAGTCAATAGGTATAAAACACCTTTTCATGCGAAATTCTCAGCTATTGAAACATTTTCATTGTCAATTTGAAAATATCTCAAGGGATGTTACTTTGTCAGATTCTAAGGTAGCACTCCTGACCATTGTTTAATCCAAAACTTTTGTGCCATCTGATATTTTAAGTATTCGTATAGCCCTCAATGGTTGAAATGAAAAACATAAAGATATTGTATACAGTGAGTAGCAGCACACTGTAGACTTCAGGGAAATGAAACATCTGGCTCCCTGGCAAAGTAAGCAACGGAAATTTTACAAATAACAGATAAATCGATTTATTTTTATCAGCCAAACGGTTATTTTAAAAAAACATTTTAGAGATGATTCTTTAAAAAATGGAAAAAATCTCTTAGACAACACATTTGGAAAAACATAAAACAAGCAAAAATGAGGAAGATCGTTGTTAATGAAAACTTTAACCAAGATGCAGATAAATTTCTATTTTTCTTCTCGCTACTGGACACGATTGTTCTTCAAAATATCTATATCGTACAAAAGTGCTGCCACGTCCACTTTGCCAACTGTGCAACATACGAGAGAGAATGAGCATAGACCTTTTGAGTCATTGTCCTGAATTGAACCTCGGGGTGCTTGTGGGCAAGATAATGGAGAGCTCGTCACAAGATGAACGATTTATTGAATTATTGTGATTTAAGTTTTGTTATCAGTAATCATTAAATTTGTTCTTTGTTCGAGTTTAAAGTTTTGTTATACTGACAATAGTAATCTTCTTAAACATAATTAGAAGTTAAAAAAAAATAAAATAAAATAATAAAAAAAAAATTTATCAAATTCAATATAAATCCGAAATCAGATCATTATTCTGTAAGCAATTTTTAAATTTGATATCAATTAATCAAAAATTCCCTAACTTTCTTTCTATATTTTATTGAGTCTCAAGGAGATTTTTTTAAGTCACAACATATAATCTGTATTCATGTTGATTAACGTGTATTGAGTTAGCAGAATTAAATCATATTCAATTATACAGGCTTATAAATTAACATATATAAATTGCTTTATTGTTTGAAATTATAGTTTAAATAATTTGTAGTAGAATATAAGTTACTGTAAGGAAACAATTAATTTTAGAGTTTAAGCTAAAGAAATTGAGATATTTTATATTTAGTAATGTATTCAATAGAGCTGTTGTTTTTCACAAGCTGCTTTGTTGTTTTTCGTTTCAGATAAATATCCTATAACACAGGACATATTGGATTGTCGTCATGATATAAAAAACTAAGACCTACTCTAGAAAACTATATTCCACCAATGGATTCCTGCCCACTGTGTAATTCCAGGTAGTGACAAAGCCAAATTCCTAGATAAAACCGGTGATTTAATTACCCAGAATACTTCTCGTCATATGTCCTTTCATATAATTAAACATTTCATTAAAAGGTCTATCAAAGTACGTGCTGAGGAAGAATGCTATCATTGTATTTATCATTTGTCATGGAAGAATACTATCCTGAATTTTTGTAATGACCCAAGGCGTAAAGCAGTCAGCTGAGTCATTCCACCTACCAACAGGACATGACTGCCTTTAAAATCATCTCAGTATATTCAAAAATGTTCCTTTTTCGATTTATATTCTGTATACTTCTGAAGAGGTGATGGACTCAGAGCCTTTTCTCCACTGTCCAACTCAGTGCAAGAATTTTTCTGATCGAGAGTTAATGGTTGGCAAAAGATATGTTAGATTAATTGACTCAGTTGCAGCTGTTTCTATTTGTTGTATTCTATGTTCTTTGACTTCAATACTAAAAAATCTGATGTTTATTTTAAATCTAATTGCTATAAAATTTGAATTTCTTTTTTCATGAACATTGTAAAAAAACTGTTGAGCAAACTAATTCACATATAAAGTATGACTCATATTTTAAGAACTAAATCAAATATAATGGCACACATAATGCTTCTTTTCATTGCCAACATTGTTTTACATTATGTGCTTAAAAATGCATGTAAATAGATGAAATATCATTTCTGCAACTAAAATTAGAATAAATATGAAAATTAGCTGCTTCCTCACTCACATTTTAATGTTTGCAATTCAGCAATTCGTATCATTGTGTGTGGAGTTAACAAATAGTTGCCTAACGAAAGTATTAATTTAAACTGTATTCAGTAATGACTGTAACTGAAACAATACAGTTATTTAAACACATATATTCAATTAATTTTCTCAATTAAAAACGAGAATCTGTTAGTTTTATGGGAAAGTTAGTTTTATTCGTAAAAAAAATAAATATATTTTTCTTTAATGCATATGATCTACTTCTTAGTTTATTATTTTTCCATGAGTTAAAATTGGTGCGAATTCTTCACGTTTATCTGATTAAAAGAAACTCAGACAGCTCAATATTTAGAGTGCTTAATTTATTATTGAAGATACTCATAATACTTGAAATAATTTCAGTAAGCTCTCGTTTACAACTTATTATATAATTGGGATTTTTAAAATTTATCTTCATATTGTTCACAAATAAGAGGTTTTATCTCGGGTGGTCTATTAAAATTATTACTTTCTAATTTTACACTACAATTTACTTCTTTCACTTGTTAAAGCGGCTTATTACGAATATTTAGTGGTACAAGAAATTTTAACTCCTTACTTCCATGTCATAACAATCTTTCTAATAAATAATGCTTGTCCTCATATTTCTCCTGAATTATTTTCAAAAATTAGAATTTGCTCTTTCCGATATAAAATTAGTTGTAAAATAAAATATTATTGGTAACAGTAATGTTACTGGTAATTTCAAAATTTTCTTATAGTACCAGTGTTCCTGAAAATTGTCAACAAATTTATTAATCTCCTATTTACATATATATTAAAGAAGTCCTTCTTCTTTATCAAAATGACATATTATGCTGGTGAAGTATTTTTCCCCACACAAAAAAAGTAACATTATTTTTGTTTCTTAAAAATACATTCACACATTAAGATTAGATATTTTGGTTCTTCAATTGCAAACAAAAGTATTTTATTTTGAGGGTAATATAAGTTTATCATTAATGCTGTCAGAGGATTAACTAATAATAAGCTAAAATAATTAGCTTGAATTCAATTAATTTTAATTGCTTTTTGAACCGGGAGAGGGAAAAAATATTCGGTCAGCAAAGATGCATTTTAAGAAACTACTGTTCAACTTTGCTGATATCATTTTTTAATAGTCAAGTTTTTGAAAAACTTTATTTCAAGTTTTTCAAATACAATTTTGAAAAACTTTATTTCAAAAATATAATTGCATATATTTAGAGCAACGCAATATTACGCGAGCTATGCAATCATTATTTTATTTTCAAGGAAACATAAGTAAATAAATTTATACATAAAAAATATTAATACTGTTATGAATAATTTATGAAAATGCAAATAGCATTTATTTAATGAATATAAAATTAACTTAATTTATATTAAAATTAATTCACATTTGAATCTTTTAATCCAAAAGAGAAGTAAATAATTCAAAATAGAAAAAAATGCTATATTAAATATGCATTTGAAGTACATAAAAAATTTTAATTACTTTTTAAATATTAATACAAATAATTCTTGTAATTAATGAATTGCAAATTACATTTTTATAGTACCATTAATTATTCTACATCAAGAGTCATTTTCAATATTTTATGCATAAAAATAAAATGGCAATTAAAGTTTTAACATAAGAGTTACATAATTTGAATGAAAAAAATAAAATGTGGGGAACAATTTTAGTTGTATTATGTTAAATAAGTGTTAATAAAAATGACGATAACTATGAATAAATTAAATTAAAAGAAGTAAATTAGGAACGGAATGAATAATTGCCACTTAATGTAAACTAGTTTTTTAGAAAATATCTTCAATATACATAACATTTAATTTATCAATTTTATTTTCAAAATGTCAAATTCTTAAAAGCATTTTAAAGAATGCGACCATTAAATGTATTAACACAAAATGTTTTTAATCTTCATAGTGAAAGAAAATAGTAATTCAAATGTTAAGGACTATATGAATTTGTTCCATCTTTCAAAGCGATTAAGAAATAAACTAACATAAATTTTGGTGAAAGAACATATGAATTTAATTCATCTGGCAAAAAAAAAATAATGTTTAACATCATTTCACGATTTTTTTACAGTAAAATGTAATATTTGCAAACTAAATGAGATCTAAAAATAACTGAATTTTAATAAGACTAAGTTATTTTGAATAGCTTACACAAGTATTGGGAAAATTAGTTTCTTAAGAAAGGCAATTAAATTTTATCTAATTTAATGTCAGAAAATAAATTAAAATCTCATTCCAACAAATAAGTTTAATGGATAACAAATTTCTTATACCAACTTCAGATTTGTTACTTGTACTTAATTATTATTAATGATGATTAAATTCTATTTTTTTATGTTAAAAAGTCATAATAAATGACTGTTATTTGTTGTACTATTTCTTTTAATTTCTAAACTTCTACCATTTATTTTATGATTCTAGAATCTAATAACATATGTAAATATTTTATAATACTTACATATAATTAAAGAAAAAAATTATACTATAAAAATAATTAAAAATGATAAAAAAAACCGTATGAATTAAATCGTCTATAAAATTTAATACACAGAAGGTTAATCGAAGTTATTAATTATACGACATTTAAATGACAAATAGAATATTAATAATGTTTCCTTATATATCAATACACAATACATCTGCAACTCATTCGACTCATTATCAACTGAAGCCTTGTATATTGACTCAACAATGATTGATTAAATAAAAATTCTAATTAGGAACATTTGGGCTAATATTATTAAACTTATATTTATTTTAAAATAAATTTATGGTTGTTAATAAAAACTATATAATAATAAAATGATGTGGAAATTAAGGAAACATCTTCAAATATTTTTAGCAGAATAAGAAAAATATATCTACGTTAATTTAATCTTCCAAATACGATTAATTAAAATGTGGAACTATGCTGAAGAGATATTTAAGGAACAAATAAGGTCTTGAATGATAGTTCATCCTAATTAATTTTTCAAAAGTTGTGTGTTTGTTGGTGGCTGAACAAATAGAGTTACAAAATTTAGAGCAACTTGTTTTTTATGCATAGGTAGAATTTCATGGACAATTCAAGTAGAGCAAAGTGTGTTCGAGTAAACTATCGAATTTACGGGAAATGTAATTAAAATTCCGGTATAGAAAGGTTTTCGGTGCTCCAAAGACTTTGGGAGCCAAAGCTCAATACTTTATCTTTACTGCAAAGGATTTTCGATGGAGATCATTAATTAATTATAAGAAATAAGGAATAAAATTAATTGATATTGAATAGTTATATTTATTTCATTTCATCTTTTCAAATACAATATGATTAAAATTATATGAATGTTAAAATATGTATTAGAACCAAGCTTAAATTCACATTCAAAATAAACTTCTAGAACTTGATTTCCAAGAAAAATATTAGGAAATTTAAAGAAATATTTAAATTTAAATATAGCGATATATATTTTTTTAGAAATAGATAACTATTGCACTGTCTCACATTATTTGCTATTTTATTAAATTTAAGCATGTAGTTGTTTCAGTAAATCTGATTTACGCAGTCAGGAAATGATCAAATCCTCGAATATGAAGGAAAATCAGAAACTAAAGCTATCTATTTTACCTTAAAAAAATTTAAAAAATGAATAATTAGTGTAATATATTCCTGAGTAAAGAAATAAAGTATTTTTAATTTTTAGTATCAATTTTTAATATGTTAATCTAAAAACATTTTGAAAAAGGGAAAAATCAATTTATTATAATTTTTTTTAAAAAAATAATGATTTTAATATTTAGAGAAATGCATATATTAAAATCATGATCATTTAAAAAAAAGTATTAATTTTAAAATGTATTTTACTTTTTATCAAACGCAGTTTATTTTTCAATAACTCAATAATAACTTACTAATGATGAAAAATATATGTATATTAATTCATTAAATACAAAATACTTTTAAGTAATCTTTATATACTTTGAAATACATGTAAAATAAAAAAATACATATGTTATTTAAAAATCATCTTTTTGTAATTAATGTTTTACTTTTGAAAAAGTAGAAATGTTTATTTTAATTATGAAATCAGACGTATATAATGAAAGGAAAAAAAAATTAAGCACTTGTTTAACTCACATTTTGATTAGTTTCCTAGAAAATACTATCTCAATTGTATTTAAAAAATGATTATATTTTATGGTTCACTTCTTAAACATTTCAAAATTGCTCAGGTAAAACGTCTAGCATAATCTATTCTGCATTGATTTCATTCTATTATATGCAATTTTCAAGTGTCAATATTTTATTGTTTAACTATTTTTTATATCTGCGTGTTAGATGTATCTACGTATCAGAATTTGAGACACAACAGCATTTACTGAATACAAAAATGCTTTCTTTACGCATCTAAAATGCGTTTCCGAAAATACTTACAAGTAAATAAGGCTCAGATTTATTGTGCGGTCGCTATTGGCACAATTTTCCAAAGTTGGCGATAAATAACATTTTCTGACAACCCAACCAATTCTGATCAATTACAGATGAGGGATTCCGAAAAATGAAAAATGGGGTGTTCTGACAAAATGGAACCGACTAATGAAAAATGATTCTGTTTATTTTGAGACCTTGCTTATACAAATTGGCCAGATTTACGAAATTTTTGACGTTTTTTTGAAACAGTCGCAAATAGCGATCGTACAGTAAATTTTTACCATAATTAAGATTAATTTTCATATTTTCATTATGTAAATTGAACAATTTATGAAGATAAAATTCTGATGACTAAGATGGCATGCTTGCAAATGTATTTACCTGATTAAAAAGAAATGGAAGTGCAATGGGTCCAACTAAACCAATGAGATCCACCATTTTCATTCCAACTGAGCGCACTACAACGGGTAATAACTCTCCAGTCCACAATGGCAAAACAATGGATGAGGAAGATATGCTAAGTTTGGCTACAACAAACATTATTAAGCGGGACGTTGTATCTGAAATGAAAGGTTTAATCTCATATTATATATACTCATTCTAATTTAATCTAAAACATGGAGCAATATGTAAAATGAAATATGTTAAAGTGATATAACACATTACGAAAATAATTTATAATAAAATCAAATTTACTTGTTGTTAGTGAAGGCATTTTATGTTCAAGAAGACAAAACTATATATTTAAAACTAGGAAATAAATTTTAAAACTAATTCTTATAAATTTTATTATAATAATCATAAATTTGATCTTAAAATCATGAGATATCTAGCATCTGTACATTATGCATGAAATGTCCATGATTGTTTGATTGAAAATAAATATGATTTTCAATATCTCAAACTTAACTTAAAGCCATGTAATTAGGAACTTAATCCTACAGAAAATGCGTGGGATAAGATGAAATTGTATCACCGGCTTAAAAGAGCTGTTATCCGTACAAATAGTAGTCTAATTTCTAGTTCAGTGAAATTCTTAGATTTTACTTATTTCTATTTATATCTAATAATTAAAACAGTTATTTGCAAAATTTTGTGGTAAGCTTAAGAAAAATAAGTATAATTGATGATTGAGGATTGATAATACTTAAGAATTATTATATCAGATATAATTTTTATATTTGCTTTTTTATATCGAAAATGACAAACATCATTATTTATACAGCAATTTGTTTTATTAAGATTCTGTTAAATATTATGTATCGAATGATAATATGAATAATTACACAGTATTTATAAATCACCACATTTAATTGGAATGAAAAAAAATATCAAAAAAAAAAATAAATAAATAAAAAATACCATGGAAATAGAAAAAAAAAAAGAAGCGCAGAGATCTTTTTTTTCCTCCAAATTTTCATTTCTAATAAAATCAAATCAGGAAGAAGAACTTACGAAATTGGTTATCCTAATTTATGTACACTTCGCCGCCTACTCTGTCTAGTGAATAGCATGCCAGATCTTCTGGACTTGGTGTGGGCTTTCCAGCACCAGGGAGAAAAGCAATAACATACACTTTAATTAGCTCCAACATTTGCTTAGTCAGCATATTGCTTTTTATGATACAATGGACTATAACCAATATTATTTTGGATTTTTCGGAAACGAATATTATTATTGACCGATTCAGTTCAAAGTGGTAATGCA
The DNA here is from genome assembly GCA_026290005.1 of Latrodectus geometricus. Taxonomy (NCBI): domain Eukaryota; kingdom Metazoa; phylum Arthropoda; class Arachnida; order Araneae; family Theridiidae; genus Latrodectus; species Latrodectus geometricus. The sequence continues at coordinate 1,521 of JAPDSC010020224.1, read as the reverse complement.
TTACCAATGAGATAATTAAATTACCTGTTTGTGTAGTGGCGATTGAGAGTGTAAGAGCTCCACCTAAGGCTGAGCTGAGACAAAACGAGCACCTCCTGCCACATCGGTTGATCAAGCTCACAACAACAGCAGCTGCTGCAACTTCAGCTGCTGCAGATGCAAAAAAGTTCACGTACAAGTCACCTTCCAATTCAAGTGAGTACAAAGTCAAGCCAACACTTGCAGTGGTCGAAGTAAACCTGCAAAATTTCAAACGTAGAGTTGAAAATTTAATATACAATAGATATTTTGTGGTATTTATCATAATAAATAAAATTCATAAAATATTTATTGAGTTTATTTATCTTAATTCGAATGTATTTATATGCCAATTAAAGTGTATAAAAATAAATGAAAAATTACCCACAAATTAATTTCAAATTCTCTCCGCTATACACCTTACTGTTGCATGAAATTTTGAATATTTCTTAAAATTTAAATTTGCGATAAAAAATTGTAAATGTGAATTCAAAAAAAGTTTTTTTTTAATTCTTCTTTTTTTTTAAATTCTTCTATTTTTACTTCTTTTTTTACAGTTATTTTATTGATAAATTTCTTTAAGTGATAGTTGATAAATTTAGAAAAATCACTTTTTTATTGTATTGTGAGTGGTGTTTAAGAACATAGGATTACTTTTATCGTTGAAGTTAATAATAACAAATCCTTCATCAATATGGCTTAGAATTTTAAAACACTAGAATCAAAATATGAAACTTGAAAGTACGAAGCTAAATGAATTGAAATTTATTTTTGTTTCTTTATGTGCAAAAGAGATAATTGAAGGATAAAAATCGAATTTACTGAAAATTTCGAAATTTTTCATATACTCATTAACAATAAATTTTTAAACAACAGTTAAATTGTTTTCTGGTTATTTTTCCAAGATGCCCGAAAATTGAAATTTAATTGACAGAGAGAAAAATGCAAATAATATTTTATTTTTTAATAATATTTCAGTTACTACAGTAAAATGTTTTTAATATTATTCTTTGTATAATACCAGTAAAAATTCTAAATAATGTGAATTGAATTTTTTTTTATATGAATAAAATAATTTTATCTTTAAATGGATATTTTTTCTCATACCTAAATCTTAATGAATCCATTTTGTTTTTTTCAGGTTTATTGTAAATATAATAAATAGTTTGACAGTGAAAAAATTAAAAACTGAATACACAACATATTAGGTTTTCGTAAACAAGTTATTTCAATTTAATTCCATAAAACAAACTTAAACAATTAAATAACTTCATGAAAATATATTTATATTATTCAATAATTTTAATAATTATGCAAATAATCCACAATTAAACTAAAATAAAGTATAATACGCATGGCAGAAATTGAAATTATTCCATGATGAGTAGTTAAAATTATTTCCCTTTAGTATGATTACATGAAATTAATGAATAAAGCAATAAACCATTGATTGAAGTATACAATGCTTAAATTATAATAGATATAAATTCTGAAAAAATAATA
>JAPDSC010020219.1:7789-26985 GCA_026290005.1 Latrodectus geometricus | reverse complement strand
CATTTTTGTGGTTGGAATTATGAATAACAAGAGAAGGATTTACAGGGTTATTTTTTATATCCTTTGCATCTGCAATGCTTAAGGAGATATTTTTAACTTAATGCTAATGTGATCGTTATTATACGGATTTTTCTAATTTAAAACGAATGAAAAAATAATCAATTATCTATCCTAATTTCATATTAGTATTATGTAACTATATTTTCATTTTTATTATAATTAATAATGAATTATAACTTAAACTTAATTAATTATTGATTATGAAATATTATAATTATAAATTTAACTATTAATGAACATGGTTGTTTATCATCATTACAGAAATATAATATTATGAAGATTTACTTTCTGTTTTTGAATTTTAAAGATAAAAATATTGATTCAGAAATATTTTTGAGTTATTGAATTGATTTAGGGTTAAAAATTATTAACCCTAAATCATTCCAATGATGATTTAGGCTTAATAATTTTTAACCCTAGTGAACGACCTGAAAATATCAATCGTTAAGATTAACAACTTTTTTGAATTTGCATTAACAAAATGATTAAAATTGTTAATTATAGGAATAAGGATCAATACTCCGGTATTTTTATTTTGTCAAAAAAGAAAAAGTGTCAAAAGACGAAAATTAACTTGTATTTCAAAAATATGCGAATACTTATTCATTATACGCATGATAAGTATTTGTTAATTAAATGTATGTAAAAAAAAGTATTTTTAATGACCAAATTTTTTTATTAAAAATGTATTATAGTAAATTTTTTCAACAAAATCTCTTATTAAAAAACACTCTTCAATTTTAAAAAATTATCTTATTAAAAAATTTGTTCATTTTTAATGACCAAATTTTTTTATGAAAAATGTATTGTAGTAAATTTTTTTAACAAAATCTCTTATTAAAAAATATGTTTCAGTAAAAAAAAATTAATATAATCTAATAAAAATGCTTAACTTATAAAAAATAAAAATTTTAATACTATTCAGAAAATACTTCTTATATTTTGTTCTGATATAGAGGGATACCTCAAAAAATGATATCTTAAATAGAATTAGATAAAATTATTTTATATTCAAAACATTAAAAAGAATTATACTTCAGAAAATTAACTTGAAGTTTATTAATTTATTATTATCACTCAGTGAATTTAATAAATAAATAAATTCTTGTTATTTATTTTTAATTATTTTAATGTTACTACTTCATTTTTACTTTCTGAAAGACTAAAATTGAAAAGTTGTTAATCAATTTTGTTTTTTGAGAAATCTTGTTATTTAAAATTATTTCAAACTTTAATTATAAGCTGACTTTAATTATTTTATTAGATTTTAATGCTTTCTTGCATACCACGAAAAATAATTATTAACTGTACACAAATTTGCATCGATGAATTTTTGTAAAAAACATCAAAGATTTTACGCAACTCCTTTCTAGAAATGTTTGCAAAACTTGGTTATTTTATTTATGCTTGTTTTTGATAATTATATAATTGATGCTCAAAAAATACACAAGCATTACAATTTATTTAGTTCTTTTAGTTATAAATTAACTTTCGCAATTTTGCTTAAAATTTCACTAAATAGACAGAAGGAATATTTATAAATCACCTGCTCTTATAAATATTAAGCTTTTTTTTGCTTTTAACAATATTACTGAGAAAAGAAAAAGTATCTTTCAACTAAATTGTAAATTAGTGTTTGAGATGATTGTTTAAATGTAAAATCCTGCGTTAAAAAGTAACTTAAACAAGATTTATAAAATCTAAAAATAATGAATGGAATAAGGTGATTTAAGAACTCCCATGTACATGAATTTCTGCATTCTTAAAAACATTTAGTGGAGTTCCTTTCAAACGGTGGGAATTTCCTTTCTTTTACATTTTATAAATCAATGTTAAATGATAAAAATTAACTCTAAAAGTGATCGACGGGAATATAATCTAATTGGACTAGAATATTTCTTTATCAGTTAAAAACAAAAAAATATTTGAGACCATAAGTGAGCTAGCCATAACGAATGTTGAAAATAATTTCACAAAATTCAATCAATCTTAAAATATTAAGATAAATGAAAATGATCGGAACAAATATATTTTTAAAGAAATCGAATCTTTCTTTCTCAATTAAATGTCAAAAACTATTTGTTTAAGGTTATAAGCGAATTATCTGAATTTGTCACAAATCGAGTGTTAACTCGATTTTTTAAGAATTTGTTAACATTTTGTAAATAACCGTTCGTTCTGTAATTTTAAGTCAAGATTACGTAATGAAATCAATCCAAGAAATAGTATTATTTTGAAATTTCTACCCATCAATAGTGGATATGAGTAAGCTACTAGTTGTGCAAACTTTTTCTACTAAAATATTAACATCGAGACTCCTGCGTTCTCCTTTTATCAATGGAATTATTAATTCCTCCATTTGGAATCAGCAACATAAAAATTATATTTTCCATGATTAAATTCTTAGTGAAAAAATTAATAAAAAAATAGAAAATGAAATGAAATTAAATCGCAATGTTTTGTAACTCTTAACCATCTTAATTGTGTAGAATAAACAGTGTTAAAAATTCAGAACAAAATGCTAAAACTTTAAATATTTTTCAAAATATTTTAAAATATTTTGTGATAATTTAAATTATCACAAATATTTTTAAGTAATACATCAATATTTATGAACATTGTCTGTATGTTAATAGATATTAATGATATTGTAAAATACTGAATCTTGAATATGTTATGTTCAGTGATATTATCTCAGAATTTATTTATAATGTTTAGTTTTATGTTTTTGAGATGACGAAAGGTTTGTAAGTATTCTTTAATACTCATTATTTTAAAATTTAAATAAAATTTTAAAAATCAGACTATTTTCATAAGATTATTTTATTCAAGATATTACAAAAGAAATCATTTTTTCTGGAAGTATATTTTATCTTTAGAATACAAAAAAATTAGTGATAAAAAATAACTAAAAATCTAATTTTCATCTAGTGTGTAAATGTTTAAACGTTACATTAAAGAAATAATTTCTTTTGTCTTTTGGCAAAACTGTCTTTATTGTGATATTTTTTATTATTTAATTTCGTGTTATTTAGAAAAATTTAAGGTATTTAAGAAATTTGAAACATATATTTTCTTGGTAATTACTATATACAATATATTTAAGTTTGTCAAGTGTGGAAAATATTAAAAAAAATTTATTCTCTCTAGAGTAATTATTTTAATTTTTATACGGAAAACATGAAATCCGATTTTTTTTTAAATTTTATAGATAATATTTTAAAATGAAACATTAAGGAATAGAAAATTTTCATTTTTAATATCAAAATTTTTTCTAATTTTTTTTTGCATTAATAAAGCATATAAGTAATGCTTAAATTATGTGCATGAGAAATATGCAACAGGTCCATTAAAAAACTTAAGTGTTAAAAGGGGATAAACTATTTATTGTTTCTTTTTGATAAAACATGAAAAGTACTTTCAAATTAAAATTAAGTTAAATTGGTAAAATTCTGAGAATTAAAAGTTAAATTTGAAATCACACACACGTCTGTTAATAAGTCCTAAGACCTAATAAAATAATGTGTTTCTAAAATGCTCATATTAAATAATAGCATATAGCATGAACATTTTAAAATCACATTTTTTGTTGAATTTTAATATATTACTTTGATTTTGAAAAATTCAATGAATTGATTAAAGAAAAGTAAGATATGTATTATTCCTGTATTTTTGTAATTATTGAAATTGTAATAGGAAAAATTATTTGATTCTACACATTATAAAGACTAGGTTTTTTATTTGATTCAACGTGATTTATTTATTATTTCCGTCCATCAAAAAAATATTCCAACAAAAAGCATTACAAAAGGGGAAAAATTGTAACTTTGGTCTGTCGGGTATAATCTGGTTTAAACAAGAGTTCAGTGAAACGAAAAGACTAAAATACATATAATTTTATATAGAAAGGAAAGTGATAATTTGAATAGAGACACATTTCATTTATTGCGGTAATTTCATGATAATTTTTATTATCACGTCTCACTAGGCAACCAATAAAACTTGAGGTAAATAAAACAAAAGGGTATTTTCAAAATTTAAAAAAAGGAATTGACTTTTAATATCAATCAAGCAATAGACCAATAGACTTTTATGCTATAATATATATATGTTACCGTGAAAGACCGAAATCAGAGAATGTCGACATTCACCGGTGAATGTCAACACATACCAAAAACGTTGGTGAAAGACCGTACAATTGATTACATTTCTTGCACTTTCGGACCATCGCCGGTATATGTCGACAATCACAGACAAGCTTTGGTGGAATTTGAAAAGATGATTAAAGAGCTCGAAAAGGAGATAACAGAAGGCAACGTCAACAAAGAGGTGCGGCCTAGAGCACGTTGTGTTTTGCTGGAACACAAGGTCAACAGAGAGGCGAAAAGATAAGAAAATGCAAATCTGCATTTCTCCTCTCCGGATACGGAGAGATGAAACGCATATTCAAGATTCACCATTAGTGCATTGTGGATGTCGACATTTGCCGGTGTAAGTGAGAAATGAGGATATCTAGCAAATATTTCGGACATACACCAAGCGACTACGTGAATGTTGACATTCACCAGCGAATGTCGACATTCTCCAGATTTCGGACTTTCACGGTAACATATATATATATATATATATATATATATATATATATATATATATATATATAGAGAGAGAGAGAGAGAGAGATAGATAGATATATAGATATAGATAGATAGATAGATAGATAGATAGATAGATAGATAGATAGATAGATATAGATAGATATAGATAGATAGATAGATATTAAATTGTCTTCTTTTCACAACATATAGTGAAAAATATTTCTAAGTTTAGAATATTCATCTTATCTAGCAATTAAATCCTTTCAATTCCTCTGCAATTTTTATATTTATTTGCAATTTTTTTTAAAAATATTCAACAACACTTTCTTTTTTGTGATTAATACATTATTTAATAACTCTTATTTATTAATATTTAGCACTGATATCAAACCGCAATAGGCTCATTTGATATTAATAGTAACATCATTGATATAAACAGTAATAGAAATTTGCTTATCGATTTACATACGAGAATCGATAAAGGAATAGTAATTACTCCTTACTTAATTTCAAATATGATTGTTTAATACAAATTTCAGAATATATTTCGATATTATATCTATGCCTAAAATTGACTAAACTTATAACATGCTTTCAAACAAAGGTTTTCTCTCCCTTTATGTGGGCATGAGATTAGAGAGAGATATAATCGATTTTGAGAGTCTATAAGGGAATAGAGAGACAATATTTCATATTGGGTTCAAAATGAAATTAATAATATACACGAGCTGATCAAATGGAACTCCAGTTTTATTAAATTTTATGCATCTTTACCAATACTATTTAATACACAAGTGAAAAAAATGTGGATATCTTCGAGAAATATTTTAGTTTCAAAAATATCGTTAATTATTTAAAATATTTTCAAAATATTTTCTAAAATAATGAATAACAAATATTTCAGATATTTTTTATGAACTTTTTTTTCGTAAGAGAGGACACATGCATTTAAAAAACTTTTTTTTAAGAGAACTCGGTTTCAAATTTTAAATTCAATTCAATTTAACATTTTTTTTATTCTCAAACCAAGAAAACTCATTACTCTATTGCTTTACTGTTTGAATAAAGTATTATAATATAATACAAAGGATTAATAACACTTCTGGGTTTGAAACACGTAACTTAATTGAAACCTATGAATTTAAATAGTCATATTTGTAATTCCTGAAAATGTTTAATATTTATTGAACTACTATTCATGCAATATAAGATTAAACAGCATTTTTTTGTTTTTAATTTTAATTCGTTACAAGCGCAACAGATTTAGCCTCTGAAGCTTAAAGTAAATATTTGGTATATTTCTCATGAGAAGTTTATTGTAATGCTTACAGTAAGGCTTTAATTTATAAGTCAAAACTGAACAAATATTTATTTAAAATCTTTTAAATATAATTAAGATACAGATATTAATTTTTCTAGAACATTTCGATTTAGTTTCATAGAAATTCAATTCGATTCAGCGAAGGTTAGAATATTCATTCGCCATACCGAGTGTGTAAAAACAATTATATATGTATATATTTCGACAGACAAGGAAAAAAATGACATTTGCCTAAAACACACAAATTTTTAAAGAGACCCTTTCCCTATTGAAGATATTTAAAATTGATCAAGTTAAGTCAGAACGATTTAAAAATTTCTCAAATCTTCCCATTATAATTGAGGGGAGAGTAGAATAAAGTTTTTAAATCTTACAGTTTTAATTTAATTCAGAAATATATTTATTATTTCTCTATGGATAAAAAAAAATCCAGTTTGTTGTTGAAAAAGGGAATTTATATGAATTATTATCTGCAATTGATGATCAAAAATATTACGTATTGGTAGTAAATATTACCAAATATATCTATTAAAGATTAAAAATGACCGCCAATAGGGTCTTTCTGCAAGGTTTTATGAACAAAAACTTCTACGAATACTGGATATTTTCTTTTTACGAATCTTAAATTTTTATGTGAATATCATGTAAACAAAGTAAAAAAAAATTAATTTTCTATTAACACAAAAGATTAAGAGAATTGTTTATCTTTCAGATGAAATAATGGTACATATCAATTTAATCTTGTTTTTGTTATCTAAAAAAATGAAATTTTTCTTCCTTTTGCAGGATTTCCTGTAGAGCTTAAGAGAGAGAGACTTTCTAAGATTTAGTTTAGAAGATGTGACACAAAGAAAGAAAGAAAAAAGTGTACTTTCAGTCATATTTTCAAAATCTTGTAAGATTATCGTTTGTATCTAAAAAGGATTTAACATCCGATACTTTTTTTATATATATTTTTTGGCGGTCAACAGCCTACTGGAGATAATCTGACATATGTCAGATATTCAGGGGATAAGCAACAACAACAGGTTATTCTTTGTTGAGATTCACCTATAATATCACAGTTAAGATATATTTTTAAGTGACTACTGAGTTTAATTTGACTACATTAATTGAGTGACTATTGTGTTTCAAGTGACTATTGTGTAGGGTAATTTGAGTGGTAACGACTGTTGAAAGTAAATTCTGGACCGTTACAAACAACAACTTTCGAGTATGCAAATGAAAACAAAAACTGTTGATTTAAAGACCAAATGACTAATCACTTATATACCAATTTTACACGTTGTTGTTTATATTGCGGTTGAAAAGAAGTCCTCTTTATGAATATTCGGTATATATACAAATAGTTAATATTAAATTTCTTTCATATATAGAATAGTGCTGCTAAAATAATATTTCTAACTGATTTTCTTATATAAATTATTTGTAATCAATGAATTTTAAAAACACTTTTGATTATAATATATTGACTATGTGATTTTTTTTGTGAAGAAACAATTAATAAGTAAAAGCAGTTTGTGAACTTATGATCTAAATTTTGTTGACCTTATCATAGAACCTCATTTAATTGAAAACAGATATATTTGACTCTTATAAATAGCTAAGAAAAAATTCACAATTTTTTCAGAAGTAGAGTTAATTTAGGATTATAGATAGAGTTGTAGTTATTAGTATCCAGTATAATTAAAGTCAACTCAACATTGCTACTATCTTATATCTGTAACATTTCAAAATACTGAACAGAGTCAAAATGGGAAATCGTAGCAGATCTGGTGTATTGTACACATGCAGTGTTGCAAATGTTTACAAATTAAACGATATCAGGAGATTCAATGGATAATTAGATTTTTTTTAGTCGATCTCATACTGAAAGTTGAGCTGAATTTATTAAGATGAATATATGATGATACTTTATCAAATAATAATATATACATTCATGAAGTATTAATGGGGAGAAAGCAAAGTTCTTTATAGTTAAATGTATAGTTTTCTTAATTTGTATGAAATTATAATCAATAGAAAAGCTATTTTCACTGTACTATATCACGATACTGAAAATCTATGACATAACATGTAACGGTACAAGTAATAGAAAATAGATATATTATGAATATATAGTCCAGATAATCTAATAAACATTGGAAAGCTTCACGGTGAAATTATTGAATTTTCTTACACCATCGGTTAATAACTCCAAGTGCTGATAACTTCTTCCAGATGAATATCGTCTATGGCAACAAGAGATATGTATTTTCTTAAATCTTTTCAGGTTGTTTATTCTGTAATAAGATTAGTCAAGATGTTCTCAATACCCAATATTTTATCGTCTTACCTAGATTGAACTTCATATTTCCGAAATAAATAAAATTATTCTAACTGTACACTGATACTTAAAATTTATATTGGTGTATAGGGTGGTTGATTCTTTGATTTCAAAATGGATGAATAGAAACAGTAGTGCTTTTTTTAGGTAAAACGATTTTATCAGAAAATTATGATAAATAAGGGCTTATAGAGGTAAAATTAACATTTTCATACATTTTATACTTCGAAGAGGTTTTATGTTTTCTTATGTGGATATATCATGCTTTTTCCAAAAGCTTTGATAATTTTGTGTTTATTTATTTATTATTATTATTTTTTTTTGATTTCACATTTTATTATTTATGAATTTTTATTTCGATAGAGCTTATTTTGTTATTACTATACTTTATTTTTATTTTCCATGCTTTTCTTGGAATAAGTATTTTATATTAGCCTCTCGTAAATTATTTATTCATTCCCATTAGTTATTTTTTAGTTAATGTATTTTAAATGAAATAAAAGATAAATGTAATTTTTTAATTAAAACTGTTTAATGAAATTTCTTGATATCATTTCTTATACAATATGTATTCTAAATTTGTTGCCAATCAACTGTTCTATTTTTAACCGCAAGAAATTTTTTATACAAAAGTTACATTTACTACTTTATAGGATAAATATATCTCTTATTAATATTTAAAATTGTATACTTTGGATGTTTGTCAATTCCTATAAAAGCAATTGATTTTTACAAATTTTATTTTTCTTAGAGAATTGATTTTGATATTTACGATAGCTGTATCCATATATTTACCTTTTAACATTAGTTTTGTTTTAGTTCAGTTTATTATTTCACGAGTAAAGCGTTTTCTATCTCTGTGTAATTAATTCTTGTGTATTTTTATCTTACAAAAACACTCTTTATTAATAGCATTTAAAGTAAATAAAATACTGTTCTCTAATTTTTAAATCAAGCATACTTCTAATGTATTTTATTATATTATTTCCTTTGTCTTTTTATTAAAGTGCATAAAAATAAATTCAGCAATTCCATGATCTTGATCATAATAATATGCTGGTTCCGATATTATAATTCAGAAAATGAATTGTAGATTGAAAAGCATAATTGATGTTTCTCTGAACATTATGTATTTGGTGCAGACATTTATCTACCTATGCGAAAATTGTCTAAATCACATTTATTTGTAATTACCAAAGTCATTCAAAGTTGAATAATTGTTCCTTTCTTATGAAGATATAAGGATTCTGAAAACTTCTCTTGCAATTTATTGTTAATTATGAGGTTGAAATCATAGATTTGCCAACTGATAATTTTAACAATTACATAACGAATGGTTTCACTGTAGTATCAACTATTCCTTTTGCTTTAAGGTATACTACCTATGCTTTAATTATTTTGTTAGTTTGGAGAAGCATACATTTAAGTTCGTGTAATTTAATAAGAGATTTGAGTTTTCCTAAGAAGATAAAGTTCTTTTCATATAATCACTGAATTAGACTTAATTTAAATATAAATTATATAAAGATAATTACTCTATTCGATTAAATATTAATTTTAGTGAATTGACAGTGGTTACTATTATTCGTGGCTAATGTTTCTGGCGATATTCCTTTTTGATAAAAAAAAAATTAATAATGCAAGTAATTATATGTGAATGTTTTTAAAAGATCTTGTAAAGTAAAGATTTTAAAAGCAATTCAGGATTTATATTTTTTTAGAAATTCAATTAAGTTAAGAAAACATGTATTCGTTAATTTTCTCTCTTGCTCAATTTGTTTTTTTAATCCTTCTCACTGAACTTATCAAATTATGAGCACATTGTAGAATCAAATTCAATTTATAGAAGATGAAGTATCTAAAAAATTACTGATGTAATACGTAAAAAATTGGAATTTTTTTTTTTTAAGTATTTACAATGCAAGGAAAATTAATTATTTCAATTCTCAATGTACACTTATTACCTATGAAAACTTTGGCTGCACAGAACGACATACGTAAATACTGTAAAATCTTAATTACAAAATGATTTATTTGGTTAGATCTATAAAAAAATTAAGTTAATTTTTTTCTATTCTTTTACTATATTTAATTAAAAACATATGATTCAGTAAACAAAATCATTAAAATTTTAAGAGGCCGCCGCGGATTGGTTGTTTAGGGCGTCGTTCTCGTTACCAAAAGGTGGTGAGTTCGAATCCCGATCTTAGCCAAAGATCTGTCTTGTTCACTAATGGCGACTGGTGCACGTAACATATGTCGGGTCGCAATGTCCTCCATGTTCTCATTACAAATTAATACCTCTGGCGTTGGTTGGATCCAGGCAATGGGTTTTCACTGGTTTCAATCTCTAAATTGGAAGATTCAGATGGTGCTGCCATCTATGAGCCAAAAGTCATACTTCCATCTTCATATGAGGGTGGTCTATTCAAAAACGGAAGACTGCTCTCTCTCTCTCTCTCTGACTTCATTCGCCTAGTGTCTTGACGATCGGCTTGGCGTTGTCAAGTGTCATTAGTAACTACAAAATCATTACATTTTTAAAGACTTACTATGATGTTGATTTTCAAGACTATTCAAGCAAAACATAAAATATAAATTTTTGCTGAAATAGAAATATACTTCAGAATGAAGTAATAAAAAATATTCATTAATGGGTAAAGTGGAAATTTTTCTTCTGAAATACAAAAATAAGATAATAGTTTTGTGATTTTATAAACATTTTTTGTCATGAGCTCATATTCAAAACATAAAAGATTTTACGAACAAAATAAAGAAATTCACTTACCAAGAAAATTTTTTTTTCATTATTTACAAAAAACTTACTCTAACATTTTTATTGAAAACAGAATTTTATTTTATTATTTTTTTTTTACCAAATTTGTGAAAACAAACGTATTTTTCGATTTTTGAATTTGTGAATTTATTTTTTACAAGTATAAATATTGTAATTGACATTATCTCGACATCATAAAGTGAGCTTGTATGTAACAGAAATTGTAAACATAAATATTTTCGTTAAAATTAGATTTGAATATAAAGAAGTATTTTATAAGTATTCTATTCATCAAAGTAAAATAATCAAAAAATGTATTCAGGCGTTTTGATTATATCCAATATTACCAAAATAATTAAAACTTTTTAATCAATCATATTAGTGATAGCATGAGACATTGTATTAAATTCATGTGAAAGTAAATTTAGTCATATTAAAAATACCATGATTAAATTATAAAAAATATCTTGGAATTCTGTACTTCATAGTATTCTGTATAGTACATATTATAAGTACTCTATAAAGTAAATTCGGCTAGCGATTCTAATTAGATTTCTATAATTGATTATTTTTTGAAAATTAAAATATATTGAAATTAGTTACTTTTAATATGATAATTAAATTATTGTAAAAATCAAATAACTGAATATAGTAACTGAGTAAATCATGCTTTAATAAAAAAATAATTTTTATTTCATTATTATCTATTAAATTATTTTTTATAACTTATTATACATTTGCAGTTATAGACTTATGCTGATTTAGAACTACACTCGGTGTTATTATTAAAGTTATAGATATTTTTTAATGTATAATTGAGACATTGCCTCGTAATTTCGTTTCGAAGCTAAGTAATTTTGTCATCAGATGATTTGGTGTACTCCATTTTTGGACTTTCTGTAAGATTCTAAAATAGATTATTAATGTCCTACCAGTTTATAATGCGTAGTTTGATAGTACTATGCCCAAAAACAAAGTTTTTTTAGCCAGGTGACTTAAGATTTTGTTTTATCATTATATAAAATAAATAGTAATTTTTTCCGAAAATTGAATCTTGAATGAAAACATTTATTTTATTAATGCATTATGGATTTAATAACTCTAATATATTGTACCTTTTTTTCCACAGTTTTCCCTGATAAGATTACAAGGTTTGGCCAAAATGTCGTTTCTAGTTAAGAGTGAGTTTTTCTCTAATGAAAAACATTTATTAGGGCAATTGAACTTATTTCCAAAAGTTTATGGATATCTTTTCGTACATTTTAAATCAATTTACAAAACTCCTCGAAATATTGGCTATGTTATATATATATTATATATATATTATATATATATATATATATATATATATATATATATATATATATATATATATATATATATATATATTTAAAAATATATATATATATATCTTTTATCCTTCAGTCTAGATAAATTTATGAAATTACATCATTCCTCGAAAGCATAAAATATTCATATTTCTTTTCATTTTATAATAATAATTTTATAAAATTTTATATAAAATTCATTATTTAAATAGAAGTGTTTTATCTTTATTAAATAGTTTCTAATAATTAATCAAAAAGATAAAGGATATAAAAGCACTTTAATGCAATGTAATTTACAAATGACGCAATGTTGCATTCTCTTAGATATTAAAATATTTAAAAAATATGCAAGTTTTTCTGTATGTAAGAATAGAAAGCATTTATTTAAAAATAAATTCAATAGGGTGAAATGAAATTATTTAAGAGAAAAAAATATCAAAAATTAGTATTCCTTAAAGAGAGTTAACTTTCTTAAATTTACATTTTAGTTTCTTAACGAATCGTGATCTAATATATCCTAAAAAAAATAAAAAAAACAACTTTTAAAGATATTTTCTTTCTGTTTTTTATGTCACTAAAATTTTTGTTTGAATATCGTACTTCTTTTTTTATAGTTTAAATTTTTTTTTCTACATTTTTATAGAAAAAAGAATTTATTTTCCCGCGTTTTAAAATGCTGCTCACACATACTAATTAATCAATTCTTAAAATATCAATGAGTTGATACAGTTTAATTCTTCCTGGTAAAAAAATTCAAGATACTTTTAATGTTGCTTTTTAACGTCAAGCTATTCTACGAATTTTCCTACTTTTTTAAACTTATTTTTCCATCTTATTAAAAACTGCATGATTAACTTTAATTAAACTTATCCCTCAGTCATAGCTTTGTTTCTGGAATTAGGTTAAATTAACTAACCTTAGTTTCAATAACAAAGTCATGCTTAAATGAATTTGAAGAATTCATATAATTTTAATTAAAATTCCGATAAAAGTGTGCAATTGTTAATAAATCTACCATTAATAAAAATAAATGTGGCATTCCTTGAAATTTCTTCGTTCTTGCATTTAATTAAATACATCACCAGATTTATTTCTGCAAAAAAATAGTTTTTATAATTTTGTTATTAAAAAACTCTTTCCATATAAGCATTTTAGTCAATTACTTAGAATTTTGCATTAATTTTATGTCTTTAAATATTTATTAAGCTTTTTTATAAAACATCGGTCATACAAATAGCATACCACAGTGCCCCTTGTCATCTCCGTTTCCCTTTTAGCTTTTGAACACTTACCTTTACAACTATAAAAATTAAAATAGCAATGCACTATTTGATATGCACATATTCTTAAACTTGATCACTTATACAGTTTCCTAGATTTCGTCTACAATTTTTAACTTAATTATACCACACACTATGCTTAAAGAAACACAATTACATTGTAATAATAATTGTGTTTTTTAAGCCATGTATTAATATGTATATAAGCTGTTATCATGATTTTTTTAAGTTTGGCACATAGGTTTATTTATCGCAATAGTTTAACCTAAGTAATACGTTCTTTACGATCTAAGTAACGCGTAATTTGTGATCTAATTTTTTTTAATAGACAAATGCATGAATGTCACAAAATAATTTCCAAGCATCCATATAACAATTTAAAATATTTATACTCTTTTGTTAGTCACTCTATATCCAGTTTTTAAGATATGTAAAAAAAATTATGTATTAGTTTTAACTATATATAATTCGTTTTATACATGAAAATTCCAAATTTTTACTAATTTCATTAACTTAACTCAGAATATAAAATATAAAAATATATTGAAGGTACTCTTTCATAAGAGATATACTCAAATTTGTTTTCGTGCGTCCCTTTTCAATTTACTTTTTGTCCAATTACATTTTAAGATTTTTATGCGGAATATGAATTCCATTTAAAAAAAAAAAAAAGCTTTTTTCATTATTTTGTAAATCTTTGGCATGTTTTCTAAATTTCAATTTTTTTCGTTCCTTTCCAATGCATTTTTTTACAATTTTGTAATATAATATACATATTATATTACAATATTGTAATATAATAATTATATTACAATTTTGTAGTATAATAATTATATTACAATTTTGTAATATAATAATTGTATTACAATTTTGTAATTTAATATGTTGTTGCTTCTGATGACACTTGGCAACGCTAAGCTTACTCGTCAGAGACTAGGCGAATGAAGTCAGAGAGAAAACGTCTTCCGTTTTCAATTAGAGCACCCTCGTGCGAAGGTGGAAGTACGACTTTTAGCTCATAGATGGCAGATCCATCTGAATCTTCCAATTTAGAGATTGAAACCTGTGAAAACCCAAAGATTGGCTTTAACCACCCCGAAAGGTATTAATTTGTAATGGGAACACGAAGGACATTGCGACCCGACATTTTTTACGTGCTCCAGTCGCCATTAGTGAACACGACGGATTTTCGGCTAAGCTGTGATTCGAACTTACCCCCTTTTTTGGTAACGGGAGCGACGCCCTAACCAACCAGGCCATCGCAGCCCTATATATAATATAGTTATTGTATTATCTGCCGCCCAACCTGTCTAGTAGTCAGCGTGCCTCACTGTGGATAGGAGGTCCTAGGTTCTAGCACAAGAATAAAATTATCACAATAACGATAAACACAAGAATAAAATTATCACAATAACGATAAACATAAGAATAAAATGATCATTGCATCATAAGAGGTTTAATTAGGATTTTATAATTTAATTGTAATTTCATATTTACATACATTTAGCAAATATGGTTAATTGCTAAATAGGTATGATTTTAAAATTGTAGTATAAAATTCAAAATGCGTGTATTAAGAGTAAGTTATATATAATACATAGTTTTTTATCTTGTTTCTGCGGAACAAATTCCAATGGGCTCTAATAATCATCAGCATTAATATGTGGTTTATCTGATTTTAATAACTTATTACTTGAATCAGTAGCATTTATGCTTCTATTCATGTTGATAAAAGCTATGTTTTCTTGCATATATTGTACTAAAATATTTTAAAATATCTGTTAAGGCAATAAAATACATAAATTACATGTTTTGTTGTCTGAAAATTCATGTAAATCCTCTGCTTAGTTTATTGTCAGAATTTGAAACTTAGAATTATGCTGTTGGTTTTAAAAACTACAAACAAGATTTCAACTTTTAAAGATATTAAATTTAAATTCATTAGTTGTCTCTTCCTTCTTATTTCCAAATAATCTTTTTTTTTATTTCTATTGGCGGGCACCCTTGAGCAAATAAGTACATTAGCCCATTTGCCGCAACAAGGCCGGAAACTTCAACTCATTTTATCGTTACCCGGTGGGCACCTGTGAACCAAGTTACGGAGGTACGAGTAGCATCGCCCACGCCACACCACCACAAACCCGTTTATAGGGCGATCCACATTCATCCATCATCTGAGGAAAGGAAAAGAAACACAGAGAGAGAAAGAAAAAGTACATCCATGCCCGAGCTGCGATTCGAACCCAGGTCCTCCCCATCTGTAGGCAGTTACACTAACCACTAGACAAGTTGGGCGGCATTTCCACATAATCAACATTTATAAATTTTAGAATCAAATCATGAACACCTTGAAACTATTTTAAGGTTAATTACAAAATTTTCTCAACTTTTTGCCTATTTCAAAAGAAGATTTTTTTACATATGCAGTTGATTACATACATACTTAATTTTCTATTTCCTAATTCAAATGGTGTATTTCATTAGCTCCTATTTTTTGTTTGACCTGGAATTGCATAACTTGTTTCAAGGTCTCTTAGAAATTTTTGTACATTTTTCTCTTGATAAAAGCTAAGCTTTCATTAAAAGAAGTACCCCATGCTTAAATAATTTAATTCATGTTACAAGAAAATGAATGTTTTGGGGTAGACTTTAGCTCTCAAGAATAAAATCGTATTTTTCAGCACCGAGTTTCGAAATAAAAGAAATTGAATCACAATTTAATTTCACTGGTCTGGAATTTTTGATAATTCAGGAAATTCAAATTTCCATCTTTGTACTAACAGCATCAAATGGCTAAAGTAAACTGCTGACATCGCTAGTAAGAATGCAAATTTCTTTTGTTTTGAGTGAGTGCATTTCACTTTTATTGTAGCTTTGGGGTAAAACGAGAAGAAAATTAAATGATTATGAAATTTACGAAGCTCATGTGTGTTCTGAAATTGTGAGCAAAAATATAGTATGTATTCTAGTGAAATAAGTATAATTTTGTGACTAATATTGTTGTTTATTATTTTTTTAGAAATAAGCATGAAAATTTATAAAATTTCAATAATCTAATTAAATATTTAGGGTTTTTTAATCAAAGAAATTAAAATTAGAATTCATTAATATTATATAAATCCCTTTAGAAATCAGATGTTATTCCCTTACATGTATTATATAATTATTATATATATCATATAACATATATGGTATATTAAATGAGTTTTCATTATATCATTAATATACTTTCGCAATATTTACTTTTATAACCATCATTTTTAAATTATAAGTTATTTCCATTTAAATTATAAAATATATGATTTTTTATGGAAGGAAATAGAAAATTGTAGGTAATAAATGAAAGGCTTAATGTTCGATTTAAGTTTAATCAAAATATAAGGGAAATGCAACGTTATTATTAACTTAAAATAGTTAGAATTTGAATTTTGAACGCTTAATTATATTTATATTGGTTGATTAAGGATGAACTTTTAGATTTTAGGCCGAAAATGGATTTTAATGAAAAAGTAAAAATTATTTTGGAATATCAAAACCTCATTGATTTACATTAGATCTGTGGAAATCAGAGACTCTTTAGACTCTCATTTTAAAATCTATTCTGATTTTGATTTGAAATTAACCTGTTTTAATTCATAAATGACCAACATTAGTAACAAATTATAAATTTAGCTTCACCAAAGTGTCATTAAAAAGGTTATCTATTGCAGAAAGTAAATCTTAGAATTTGTTTTTGTATTTACTTGACTTATGACTTTTAAATACTAGGTATTTTGTTAAGTAAAACACAAAAAAAAGGATTTTCTTCGTAAGTTGTTATATTCGACAATGATCATAGATTTTTATCTGACAGAGAAGGAAATTAAAAAAAAATTTTAAATTCCTGGAGAGTCCAAAAAATTCAACTTATTTGAACACTGATTCATCGTACTGATTGAAAAAAAGTACGATGTCATCCTTTCGGATACAGGACATTTCCTCAGTTATTATCATTTTAATCAACATTCATTTTATCTTTATTGAAGAGATTTTTTCAACAATTATTATTCTTCTATTTTACAACTATTAATAACACGTAGAAAATAATATAAAATTCGATTACAGTTTAAAATGATATGAAAATTGGGATCCCAGCAATGGTACATTCTTTAATGAAAATTTACCTTGACCAAACAACTAAAATAGTCTTAAAACATATGAAACTCAACTAATCTGTTTAAGTTATTCGCTACCATGATCTATTTATTGCCATATTATCTAGGTACTTAATTTTACAGATTTTTGCATACAAATTATGAATTTTTATGAAAAAATTTTCAATAGAATATATCAAGTATGTTATTGGTTCCTGCGTTTTGTTAATGTTCTGTTAAATAATCCTTTGTAAGATTGTTATTTCAGTTTTGTTGTAATAAACCTTGTTCTGATTATCGAAGGTTGTAGCTATGCTATATCCGGCATTTATTGGGATGCAATGAAACTAATGCATCTTCCTCAAGGTATGATACTGATATAGAAAATCGTCATCCAACCTATTTCATGCAAATAGATTGAATATTCTATGTATGATCTATTCTATGTTATGCATATTGTGATAGACATTTCATCACTACATTATGAACACTAGAGAACATTACTGAACCTATCGTGTGAACTCAATAAGTCCAAGTACCTACGAATTGAAATGATTGGAATGATTTTCAATTAAATAGTAAAGAAATACTTTTCAATCAATATCTAGCAATAATTGGCAGGTACTTGCAGAAATCCTAGGAAAAAGAAAATGTATTTGAACCTCAATTAAAATAAAGTAAAATATTCATTTTTTCCTTTTTCCTTCAGCCCACACGTCTTATGTGTACTCATTTCATCCTAAATTCAGGAAAAGGCAATATTTTATGTACTGTAAAACTTAGCATACATAAGGTGAATTTCCTTATGTGTACGATCTTCTACACTTTATCAATATTCCATCATTGAACAAATATTTACTCAACACATATCATTAAACAAATATCACTAACTAAATAAAAAAAATATTTTAAATATTACAGGAGAATGATACACATTTGAAACGAAAAATAATCATTCCCTTTTATATTAAAAAGAAAAACAAATTTAATGAAGAAGTGAATATTGAAATTTTTATGAATGGAAAAGTTTCTAGTTTTTCATATATATACGTCCATTATTGCTTTCTGAATTTTTGAAGAAATACTTTCAGATCTTGTGAGAGTAACTCTTTATAAAATCTTCTCCCATTCAAAAAAAGAACATTGCAAAAGGGAGAACTATTTTATAGGATTATTAATTTTTTAATTTTTATTTATTTACTTATTTTTTATAAAAACAGAATTTTAATAAAAAAAATTTAAAAGCATTTTTTATTCATAAAGTCTGAAAAGTCAGTCAGAAAAAGTTAAATGTTTATTAAAAATCATTTACATTGTTATGATATATTTACACGTAGACAAATATTTCTATATATATATATATATATATATATATAT